>CBVK0103516875.1:0-10240 GCA_900067695.1 Picea abies
TGGATTTGACCCTGTGACCTCTTAAGAGGAAACACATGTTCTTAACCATTAGGCCCACTCAGGCTGTATATAAATACTTGAAAACCATGCATTCATATATTAGCTTAAATCACATATTCATATATTGAATAAACTAATATATAAATATGTGGAAACCATACATTCATATATTAGTTTGCCTAATGTTCCCAAGTTATTCATATATTAGTGACATACTAGTTGATAACTAATATATGAATATGTGGTTTATAACATGTGAATATATTCATATATTAGTTTGACTTTCAAAACATGTTCACATTATTTTTTAATCATAATATAAAATATTTTATTATATTATAATAAAGAGTTTTATCTAAGCTAACATCAGATACATAAGACTTTCTAGTGTTTCTGAAGACAAAATAAATAGTTTTTTGTTGCTACAAAAATAAGTTTACAATAAATTATATGATATAATTTCCAATTTTTCATGTAAGTAGCATGTTTGAAAAAAACACCTAGAATCTTATTGACACTGAAAAACATAGTGATTAAAGGAAAACATGGTTACTATTTGCTTCCTCCTGGTTAATGTCTAAGGGGGGAGAGTTTTGTTGTTCAATTTCCATCAGTTCCTTTAGTTGATGAATCGTTTCATCTTCTCTAAGACTGGATTGGGTAGAATTGTCTGATATCCTATTGTTTGATGATGTGGATAAAGATTCCTTGCAAATATTTAGAGCTATATTCTGCAACATATTACATTATGCTTATAATATATTAATTCTCTACTTTTTATGGAATAGTAAACTCCAAATGTTTGCATGCTGAGAGACACAATGGTTCTGATTTGGCTGTGCTTTTGTTGTCACCGACATGGACAATTTTAAGGATGAAAATTTATATTAGAATGTAGAAACATGGGATAATCTTACTAGTCCTTAATATGTAAAATGCAAAATATTTGGCAATAGTTTTGTAAAAATATTCAAATTTCTAAGGATTTTATATAGTTTCTATGGAGATTTTTAAGGTAAAATAATTTATGCTATGGAATTTGGGAGAATCATTTCTAGAAAAAATGAAAATTGGCGATTCTTTTTTTGGAAAAAAAACATGGAAAATTAGCCCATTGGAGAAATTTATCCCCTAAAATAATCTATGGTCATTGAGAACAATGAGGTCTTATTAGACTGAATGTTTTCTTCATTCCTTATCAGAATTCTCTTGAATTCTAGAATGTCTATATTCTCCATGATAGATATTTTTGTTATCTGAGGTATACCAGATATGGTGGATCCACATAAGAGGTATTTTCCCGACATAATACAGAAGGATCCACTAGGAACCTTGCACTCACTTTGAGACTTGAATAATAAATAAAAACCAAAGATTAATCCCCCCCTTTAATGTGCCTTGATGAAGGAAAACCCAGGAATGCACAAATAAACAAGGAGAACCAAACATAAAAGAAAACAAAAAATAGAATTCATAGAAAACTTCCCACTAAAAGAGTAATATATTCCTTCACCATAAGCTAGACCTGTTATCTTTTCCACCTTTCTATGAAGAATTTCCCTATTCAAAAATTTATAACCTGAATCGACATGCATCCTAGGTGTAGAGTTAAAATTTACCATTGAGTCATCCACCTTCAATTCCAAACCACATTTTCACCCATTTCTAGAGCCCAAAATCTCCATTATCCCATAGAGTTGATGAATTTTCAATCCAACGCATTCAATAACTAGAGCATTGTTAATTGCTCGCATGTTGTGAAGGATGAGAGGTATCCTTAGTATCCCCATGCTGATGCAAATGAGTTGATGTGATAACTATTGTTTCATGTGAAAGTTTAATGATGATTTATGCACCAAACCATTTTGACCTCATGGGATAATACAACAAAATTTCTCCTCATTTTTCATATAGTCACCCATATTTAGTTCAATGGATTTGTTAGCACATAGATCTACTATATGATTCAATTCTTGCTTCACATGATAATATGAATATTTGGAGAAGGATCTTTCATATTTTTTGATTGGGTAACTGTCATTTTACTGTCCAATGATGAAGTTTTACCAACATTGATTTGATAACCACCATGGAGTCCCTTATGACTATCAATACCTTGACCTTGGCTTCTTTTTCCAAAAGGATACAAGAGTGCATATGCCTCAGCCTGATTTTTTGAAGCTTTACCAAGACTCCAAGTGTAAGTAAAAACCATTTTCCCTCCGGGATCATAGCGAATCCCCCTTGCACCTACAAACCCTTTCAAAATATATCCATGTTATGAACCATGTTAATCCATGTTTTTTGTTTCCAAGGAAAAAAGTGTAGTAATTTTATTAATGTCTATAATTTTTTTTACAAAAGTAGATGTCAATGTGCATCCTAGGTGGCATGTTTATCCCACATAATAAGGCTTCCCCAATAGCCTCTAGCTATATGAAAAGTAGGTCTATACAAAATTACAAAAAGAGGTTTGATTTTTCTTTACTTATCCCTTTACAAAATTACAAAATAAAAACATATCAGAAATCAATTCACCTTCATCAGTGTTCATCAAAACTTGTTATGTATTTAAGATACATAAAGTGCAAGTAGTAAAGTTTTATTACATCAATTTAAAACCGTGATTCATTAAAATATTTTGAGGAGTGATTTTGGCGAGTTTCCTTGATTTTATAAATTCCTTTTTCCAATGCCAATCCAACTTTGGATAATTTTTCTACCTTTGTATTCACGCTCTTGTAGATATATTCAAAAGAGATGTGAGTGAAATTATAAATGTTTCACTTGAATTCTTGGAATAAAGGAAGTAAAGTGAAGTTTTTCAAATTGAAGACTTCATTCATCCTTTGTATGTCCACTAGGGAATCCCCATAAATGTGTAGCTGAAAAATTCCCTTTTCCTGGGCCAAGCATAGTGTGAGCTTGAGAGCTATCATCTCACATTGTTAGTTTAATTTCCTATGATAGTTGAAAATAAAATTTTGTGATCTTTTGACATATGTAGAACACCTCCAACGCTTCCCCATGGAGGATTTATTTGAGATGCGCCATTGAAAAAATCCTAGGCTATGTCCATATTTACCAGGTCATGGGATATCTTAATGGGAGAGTGGAAATTTGAGTTTTGGGGAAAGGCTAAGAAGAAGTTTAGAATTTGCATAGAACATTTTAATGGGATGGTCTCTTTATCTTCAAACAATAAGGAGTTTCATTCTAACTAGACTCCCCCGAGAAATGGTAAGAGGAAGGGATCTATAATTTGAAGTTATTGGGTTGGAAACCCAAGCCCTTTTACTCTGTTTTCTTCCTTTTGTACCTCTTTAGAGTAACTGCAAGACACGATTAGATGAGATTTTATCTCAAACTCTATCTTACACAAGAAAAGTCTTCTTAGGCCTTCAAATCTTCTCTTTTGGAGTATATCCCAGGTGAGGGATTTGTTATTTAACATAAGTATATTTTTTCTTTTGCTGAGAATTTGAATTTCCAAATATTTTTCCACCACTAGACCTGTGGATCTTTCCTTTCCTCCTAAGCTAGATATCTATATCCAAATTTTGTCTCATAATTTCCGATTGGATTTAAAGACCAAAAGAGTTGATCCTCTTCCTATGCTATAGTCACAAACTAACTTTATAGGATTTGTGTGTAACTCTTCCATGTAGTTACATATTCCTATGCAATGCCAATTTATCTCCAAGATAGCCATCGTTATTGTATTGTGGCTTAATTCTTATGAGCCGTCTATCTTAATTAGTGGTAACCTTTTCTTTGAAGGTCATGGATTAGATGTGTTGGAAGTGTATGGGATTCCTTATATCCTATCCAAGGGTCTAATACCATGAGTAATTTGTATCCCCTTCCAATTTTTTGGACTAGACAATTTCCCACAAAGTGAAAGGCATGAAGTATAGCTTTCCAAATGATTGTAGCATTTTGGGAAAAAAAATTCTAGCTTATGGATCCAATCCACAATGGATTATTGAGGGAAATATTTGGCTTTGTGGCTTGTTCCTAGAGCCATGTGCCTTGCATGAGCCTCCAATAATTCTTATCTACAAGGGATTTTGATAGTAATAATAAGATGTTCTCCAGTCCCCAACCTTGGAGATATTTTGGTCTTGATATCCTTTTCCAAGAGGCTAGTACTATTTATTTATTCCTAGCTTCTCTAGACCATATGAATTGAAAACATAATTGTCTAATTTTGTCTAGTACATATAACCAAGATAAATACATATAATATACCATGATGGCTTTGAGCATTGACTTAACTAGGACCAATTTACCTCCCTGAGATAACCAACAATTATACTAGATATTTACTTTTTTCTCTAGCTTTTCCAAGAGCCATAGCCAATCTAATTTCTTGTACTAATTGGATTTTAGATGAAATCCTAAATATTTAATTCTAGCATCAAAATCTCCTATTTGATAAGGAAATATCTAGGTGATATAGATCCTTTTGATCTCTGAGAGACCCTAGAATAACATTGAGGATTTCACAGTATTAATTTACATCCATGTGGATTCACAAAAGATATCCATGATCTCACAAAAAATTTCTATCATGTTCCTTGTACTTTCACAAAATATGAGTATGCCATCAAAAAAATGAAGGTGGGTTATGTTACAAGATGGACCCAAATTTATACCTTTGAGACTACCAATTGTATAGGTTTCCTTTAATGATTTGTTCAGTCCCTTAGCTACCAAAAGGAAGAGTAGTGGCAAAAGGGGGTATCCTTGTTTAATTCTACACTTATATTTTAATAAAAGAGATGTATATATGTTGGAATTATTGTCATTGATGTCAAAATATTAATTATGTCATTAATGCCATATCACAACATTACAATACACACAACATTTCCAATCCATGGTATTGGGAATTAATTATTTAATTAATGGACATGTCCCTTCATGACAGGTTATGAAAAAGAGAAAGAATTGAGAGAAAGCGTGTGTATGAAAAATGGATTAGCAAATATTGAATGGTGAAATCAATTTCAGGTCATCTTGGCATTTTCACGATAATTTGTTTCTAGGATGTTTCATACCTTGAGATTCAAAAGAGATGGAGGAGAGATATTGGTGTACATGTGGTAAAAGTTTTAGATGTTTTTTTTCTACACTTTCAAAGATATTCCTTGTGGAAGTTAGGGTTCCTGAATGCTACTTAAATGTGTTTCAAACAAGTCATCTTGGAATGTTTCCTATAACTAATTTTATGTGATGTTTTAGAACTTGCAATTATTCATATATGTAGGAGAGATATTTTTGCACATGTGGTAAAAAAATTAGATATCGGTTCACTATAAATTTGGAGATATGCCACGTGTAATAAATGGTTCTTGGATGCTCCTGAAATCCCTTTCAAATAGGTTAGCTTGACACTTTCCCTATAACTTATTTTTTGTGATGTTTCAGACTCTGATATTTTGTATATGTAGAGAGATCTTGGTGTACATGTGGTAAAACTATTGTATTCCATTTATTTATAATTTTGGAGATATTACCTATGGAAGTTAGGGTTCCTGAATGCTCCGGAAATCAGTTTCAAACGAGACATCCTGGCACTTTTGCTATAATTTATTTTCTAGGATGTTTCAAACCCTGTGATTTTTTCGAGATAGAAGAGAGATTTGGGTGTACATGTGGTAAAAATATGAGATGGTTTTTCACTATATGTTCAGAGATATTATCTGTGGAAGTTAGGGTTTCTGAATGCTCCTGAAATCGGTTTCCAACAAGTCATCTTGGTACTTTTGCTATAACTTACTTTCTAGGATGTATCAGACCTTGATATTTTGCAGATACAAAGGAGACATACAGAAGTACCTCATGTAAAATGTTATAATCATATTTTCAAAATTGGATATATGTCATGTTGTACAAGTTTGTTCTTTGGAATAGGCCCAAAACAACAAGTTTTGGAAAATTTTCCATTTGAATATTCAAATTTTGGTCAAACCTGGTAAAATCATAAGTAGTGAGTATACCTTGTGAAGGAAAAAATAATGAGTAGACCTATTAAATATAGAATAAGTGAGAAGACCCGGTGAAGGAAAAAATAACAAGTAGACTCGATGAAGGTTGGTGCAACTCATAGATTGGTGTCTCTTGCTAAGTTGGTTCTTAGCAGTGGGGATTGGTGTCTACGTAGATATGTAAGATATTGGTCTATATCACTAAGTTGGTGCTTAGCAGTGGGGATTGGTGTCTCCAATATATTGGTGTCTACATATATCTAAAATATATTGGTGTCTCTTGCTAAGTCGATGCTTAGCGCTGTGGATTGGTGTCTACAAATATATGTAAGAGTAGGTTGGTGCCTACCAAGACTTGTACCAATCGATATTGGTGTCTCTAGTAGGTTGGTGCCTATAAATATTTGTGACAGTAAGTTGGTTCCTACAAAGAACTATAAAGAGAAGTTTTATGGTTTTATCCCAAAAGGGTTTCCACAGAAAATCTTGTGTTCCATGGCATGATTGTTTTATTATGGTTGATGAATGTTTGAAAAAGTAAAAAAAATGTTTTATACTGATTCACCCCCCCCCTTCTCAGTATAAGTGTCTGATAAAAAATTAGTATTAGATCGGGTTCCTTCAAAAACTTTTTAACCACTAGAAGTTAGATCTTGGGAGCACACATGGTCGATCAAGAAGGTTTCTCCATAAATATGAATCCATTGTTTGAAAAAATAATGTATGTCTTCTATAGCATAAGGATGTGAACCTATTTAATGGCTCTTGGTTTTGATATTTGGAAATCATTCGGATGTGAACCTATTTAATGGCTCTTGGTTTTGATATTTGGAAATCATTCCTGATTTTTTATATAGCTCCAACAACTCCACCAATAGGTATGGCTGAGAAGAAGCCTAGTGAAAATAATGTAAAAGAAACGGATGCCATATTGTGTGGTCTATCAAAATTTGAGTTTGTCAAGGTGATGCATTGTAAATCAACAAAATAAATTTGGGTCAAGATTCAAAATATCTATGAAGGTAATAACAAGGTTAAGAAGCCAAAGCTCCAAACTCATAGAAGACAGTTTGATATCCTGAAAATGAAATACAAAGAAAATATTTCTACCTATCTTCTCCATGTGGATGAAATTATCAACATCATTAGAGGACTTGGTGAAAAGGTTGAAGAATCGATGATTGTACAAAAGGTGATATTTGATGCCAAAGTTTCTTCCATTGAAGAAATGAAGGGTCTTGATTCATTAACAATGGATGAATTGCATGACATCCTCATGACCGATGAAATTAGGCCAGAGAAGAAAATACATCAAAGAAAAACAAATAAGACAAAGAATGGAGAGATTGAATCAAGCTATAGATCTGAAAATGAACCATATGCAATGGAATCCCATTTTGTGAGGGGAAAAAAAGAAGGATGATGCAGTAAGAGCACACGTGACCACCACCTCACGCTCTCCTGCTCACAGGATCGTTCAAATTCCCCTTTGAGCTGAATTAGCTCATTCGATTCCCTGCTGGAATCTCTAATGAAAACCCGATCCACGGGTCCTTAATTTTCCCACACAGATCTTTTGCACTTAACCGTGAACTCTCCCGATGTAATTTTGGGTTTCAGAGTTTCTTCTTTTCTGATGTCAAGAGTTCCTGCCCTCTTGAATCCCCGATCTTCGATGCGCTCCTTTCCAGCCTTAACCCATCCTGGCTATGCCCTGGTCCATGCGACTTTTTCTCATAAGATCATAGCCTTATATCCTCTTTTAGGGTTTCAGACTTTCAAGTGCCAAAGCGCACTTGCCTCAGGATCCACGATCCGCCGAATCCTGATACCCTCCAACTTCTGCTAGTCCCCTGAGCTAGACCTTTTGGTCCATACGACCTCCCTTTATATGACCGCAGTCATACCACCTATCGGGGTTTCAGACTTTCCAATGCCGAAACGAATATGTCCTCAGGATTCACGATCCTCCGAATCCCGATTTCCCGATGTGACTCTCCTATCGGGACCTTTCCCGAAGGCTTCGATCACTGCCACGCATCCCCTCAAGATGGACAGTCCTGATCGCCTCTCATGATTTTGCAACTTCAAATGCCTTGGAATTCTTTCCCTCAGGGCTCGTGAAATGTCGAACTCCGATATGTCGATTTGACCTTCTATCGGGACTTTCCCGATTATCTGGATCTCCACCACGTGTCCCCAACTGATGGACGACCCTGATCCAATATCACCGTCTCGAGACTTGAAGTTTCTCGACTTCCTTGACCTCGAGAACTCCGGTATCCCAAGTTTTGATTCTCTGCTATGCCGACAGCTGGCCCCGTAAATGTCACTTCCCTCCATTCGAGTTTTCAGACTTCACAATTCTGAACTGCATGGAATTCCTATTCACGGAATCCACGATATGTCAAACACCGATACCCTGATGGTCACGCCTCTCATTAGGATTCTCCCTTTGGCTATTCCCGATGGTTTAAACACTGTGCACCTTCCTGTCCGATCCGATGACTGACGAGTATCTATGTGAACATCCAACGGTCCACAATCTCCCCTTCTGTGCAGTTCTCCTGATGCTCTCTGGACGTAGAAACCAACAGTCTAGATCTCTTCCTCCCGTCGATCTGATGGCTGTTGTGCTCCATCTTGAGCTTGTGCACTTCTTCCTAGACTTGTAAAAACTCCAAGTTCCCAAAGGCCTCGACCTTTTCCTTTCTTCTCTGTGAGCTCCTATACCTGATTTCTCGCCTGCGTTCTCCTCGACGTTGTTCCTCCTAAGATTTTCTCCTTTCGAATCCTCGAAGTATTCTCCAACTCCTGTGCCTCTGTAGAGTCTTTACACACACACAGTGTTGTCTCTCTTGAGCTTCTCACACGCTCAGACCCGTAAGGGATTTTATCCTTCTTCCTTCCTCCTACAGATGGAGAATGTTTGGATGCCCTCCTCGCTACCCTTCTGCTCAATCAATTTCTTGTTGAGTCTACAGGGTGTTCAGTAACCCTGTGAAGATCCCCCAGTGGAATCTTCCTTCACAATACAAAACTCAAAGAGTTCTCTTCTCCTGTACCTGTTTGCACACTTACTCAATGCCCTCCTGGCAGAGTTTCTTATCCCAAAACGTTCAACAGTTATGTCTCCTTCTGTGCACCTATGCACCTGCTCAATGCCCACTTGGCAGAGCTCTTAGAATCCTCAGTGATTCTGGTCCTCCTTAAGAACTCACAGCAGAGTTCTCCCTCTGTGCACTCCTTGCACCTACTCAATGCCCACTTGACAAAACTTCACAGAACTCCTCAAAGCTTCTGTCTGCAACTGTGTCTCTCCTACATAGCCTTGCCTCCAAGGTGTTCAGTAACCCTGAGGTCTTTCCTGAGTTGTTGATTCCAATTCTTGTGCTGCAACACGTCTTTTTCTGAACCCATAGAATTCATAAGTGCAACCTCTGTGCACGGCTATCAGAACCCGCAACATTCTGTCACACCCTCCTAGTGTGAAGCCTCAAAATCCTTCACCTGAAATCAGACACACTCCTGCAAATGCACACCTACAACATACATCTACAACATACATAAAGAACACTCACAGACATCCACATAACACAGAAATACATGCAGGAAAAACTGCTTCTCTTTATATTAATGAAAATGCCTCTTTACAAAGGTGTTCCTGAGCACGACCTGTAATAAGGTCTCGGCTCCTTCTCTTCTTCTCTCTACATGCAGACCCTCCTATCTCACTACCACTCTCTTTTCAAAAGGAGATACAAAAATCTCTTTTACCTGAGGGGGCTCTTTGAGCTCTTCCCTCCAACCTACACTAACTCAAATGCCCACCTGGCAGAGTATCTTCTCCCAGAACGTTCAATAGTTCTGTCCTCCTGTGCACCTATGCACCCACTCAATGCCCACCTAGCAGAGCTTCATAGAACTCCTTGGAGATTCTGTCTGCAACTGTGTCTTTCATACACAACCTTGCCTCCAAGGTATTTAGCAACCTTGAGGTCTTCCTTGAGTTTTTGATTCCATTTCCCGTGCCGCAGCACGTCCTTGTCTGAACCCGCAGTATTCAGAAGTGCTTCAGTGCACCGGTATTCAGAGAACGCAATACTCTGTCACGCCCTCTTGGCATGAAACCTCAAAGACCTTCACCTGAAATCACAGACACTCCTGCAAATGTAACCCTACAATATACATCTACATCATACATTCATATCATATGAAGAACACTCACAGACATCCACATAACACAG
>CBVK0103516904.1:0-16909 GCA_900067695.1 Picea abies
TATTATGTTTATGAATATCTATTTATGTATATTTTATGTTCATAACATAAGTGTTTGCCGATTGGAGCATGCAAGCATGCATCCCCTCCCTGAGAATTGCGCCCTCTACCTAAACTAGAGCCTTATCATGCAAGAGTGCTTTGATTAACTAGAGATTTTTGTGCTCCTACTAATAATAGATCATGCAAGCAGCATTGTACTGCACTGAACCTGAACTTGAGCAAAACTGGGATTGCTAAATCGAAACAACATGCAAATTGGCATTAACTGAAGGTGGCAAAACTGGAAATATGCTAAGATAGGCACATGCATGCTAAAGGCATGTATGTGCTGTTAAGTTTTCAGTAAATTGAGAAAATTTCTCCTAAACTAGGTATTTGAAAACTTTAATCTTCAATCTAAACTGCAACTCATGAATGCTTTAATCTACACTCAGGACTGAGACTTAGATTTGCATCTCTGTTTTTTATTCAAATCTGAAAACGGTAAGCTAATGCACTCTCAGATTGCTCAATTGTTGGCCCTCTAGGCTCTAACTCCCTTATAGTCTAGGAGAAAGAGAAGGTGCAATGAATATGGACACATGCATGGCATTACCCTAAGTGAAAGTATCAAATCCTAACCCTAATGTGCCTTCCTTTCCTGGATAGACAAGCCAAGTGAAGTGCACCTCGATGGAAGATGAACTCAGGCATGCAAAGCATGCATCCTCGTAGAGATCTGCGCCCTAACTAAGATTGAGAATCCACATGCATAAATGCCTAGTTTTTCTAGGGAACTGCACCTTCTAACTAACTGTGCATGAAACTACTAACTAAAGAAAAACCCAGAAATATAATTGAATTGTTAAATATGGAAAACATCTAAACTGGAACTGAATTGAGGATGGTGCATGCATGCAATCTCTATCTCTTTCTCCTCCATAAATGCCCCTCCACCTGTATTAACTGTTGTGCGAAATTGCTGAAGGAGGGCATACTGCTGTTGTTGTCTACTTTCTTGGAAGAGGAAGGTGCCATAGCTGGAGCATAGTCCAAGCTATACACAGGTAAAGAACTAACACCCTCTACTCTCCTACATAACTACACCTCCTTCACAGTCTATTGTGCATAGGAAGTTAGGAACTAAGACAAACTGTTGCCATTACTATTTCTATGTGAACCTCCAATAAGTGGGCCCTTACTACCGTTGTATTCATTTGCTATTATACCTATTCACTAATTGCACCCTGGTACCATGTAGAGACTGTTAGAGCTGAATAAGGTAAAAATCTAACACTCCCTCTTAGTGAGGAAAGTGTTCTCCAGCAAACCCAGTCTCTTCCTAAACATCTTGATCTTACCCTTTGCTAGGGGCTTAGTCAAGATATCTGCAATCCACTGATCTATCTAAACATACCCTAGCATTGAGTCTCTATTCCCTTTTGAACCTCGTCCCAGAGAAAGTGGTCCCTGATGTCAATGTGCTTGGAGTGATCATGGAATACTGGAGTCTTAGAGTCTGATACAGTTCTTGTTGTCATAGTAGAACATATTAAACTCCAACATCTCAGTTATTAGCTTTGCCATCAACTTGCAAAGTTAAATGGCTTCACAACTAATAGTGTTGGCTGCCATGTACTTTGCCTCTGTTGAAATCAATGCCACTGATTCTGGCTTCCTGTTGAACCAAGATATCATTCTTGAACCCAAACTTAAGAAACAATTGAAATAATCTTCTTATCACTAGCATCCCTTACTTAGTCAGAATCAACAAACCCATGCAACATCAACTCACCATCTCTTGCATACCTCAGAGCATAATGTACTATGCCCTTCAAGTAACAGAGCACATGTTTTGTAGCTTCCCAATGAATCTACCTCGACTCAACCATATATTGCCTAAGCTCTGGTATTAACCAGATACATCAAAGATCCAATCCATCATCTATACATCGAAGGATCTACAAAATCTGAATTAAGTCAACATATGCAACTTCAGATTTGGTATCATAGGACTATTGAAGGGCTTATAGTCCATCATCCGAAACCTTTTCAGAATATCAATTGCATACTTACCTTGTTTGAGGAACACCTCACTTGGACTCTACGACACCTCTAGACCTAAGAAATAGTACATTTGTAGTTATGTAATCCAACGGTCACTTTATGCTCGAGACATAAATTGATTTGGTTCATCATATTCTCCTCGTTCCTAACGGCTATATTGATCCGTGGCTTCTCACCCGATTGGTCCATGATCTCTATTTAAAGAGCATGGAAATTCATTTGTTGAAGATTGACTGTGAGAAACTCTTAAGTACAAATTCTCTTTTGCATTAATATATTGCATCAAGTGGCCACAGTGGCTGGGGTTGTGGACTGTTTCCCTCTTCGAAGGTTTTAAGCACGTAAAAACACTGGTGTACTGATTTTTGATCTGGTTGTGTGAGTGGTTGCTTAATGTGTTTGTTTTGTGTGGAAATACCCTGTTTTGTTGGACATGGTATCAGAGCCCGTTTTGAAGACCAACTTCCTTTGTTGATTGAGATCTTCGATCTGTGTTGTCGCATGCATCAAAATATTTCTGGGTTTTTCTATATCTATCATTTCTGGGTTAAGCAGGCTATTCCATTGCGTCAGGAGTGTTGCTTTCAGTTGGAAACACTTTTTGTTTCACTTAAAAAGGTTTCCGTTTGCTCAAGGTACGACCTTTTTTGTCAGATCCGTAGGTATAAAGTTTGATCACACCTTTTAAATTTTTTTCTGAGTTAATATTTTGGTTTTACTGTTTATATTCCTGGCTTGCCACTATTTCCGATCTGTGTATGCTCTTTGCCGCGTGATTTGTGTGATTTCGGTAAATTAGAAACAAAGTGAAAAGTGTTTTCTTTTCTGCATATTTCCGATCTGTGTATGCTCTTTGCCGCGTGATTTGTGTGATTTCGGTAAATTAGAAACAAAGTGAAAAGTGTTTTCTTTTCTGCATATGCTCTTTGCTCTGCGCATTATGCGAACTCAACAAATAGGAAATAGAGAGAAAACTTGCATTTTTTGGGACCCCATTATTATTAAGGTTCGAAATTAACTGCTTGTCATGGAGTTTGCTTCAGGGATATAATATCATTGTTGCCATGGAATATATAATGTGCTAAATGAATAGGGTATTTTTCTGCTGCTGGCAAAATGTTCTTCCTCGCTGCAATACACATTTGCTGTCAGTATTCTGCTTGACGCTTGATGGCTGTTTAGAAATACTAAGAACATGCTGGTGGGAATATAATATTTGGATTATAATGTTGCTGACTGCTGTCATGTATTTCTGCTGTTGGTCAATTTTATGCTGATGAGCTTGCTATCTGAACAGATGCATATGGGTTTGATTATCTGCCACCATGTCTAGCTTGTATTTTTTTCAGATCCCCAACAACATCTTTCTCAGAAGCTTCATTCTTCTTTATGAGCTTCCTCTTCTTCGCATATTACAATATCTTCGTTGTCTCATTCATGGGCTTATCCCCTGTTCACTGCTGTTTGTGCCCTCAATGGATCCTTCACACAATTGAAATATTGAAGTCACTCTTTCAGGAAAATAGGATGAAAAGTTCATGGTACTATCAATAAGTGTCTGTTTGACTGACTATTTAGATAATTAACTATTATTGTTTGTTTTGATAGCTTTTTCTGATTCATATACTTTGTTAGTGCAGGTCCATTTTGCAATATTTCACATTTGCTCCTCCACCATTTGAACGACTTCTGAAACTTAATAATTCCATCTCTATGACAGAGAAAGTAAGTTATTTGTAAATTTTGTGAGCATTGGTAGGCAAATGCCTGAGACAGTATTTAGCTATTAGAAGTATCCAGTTTGCAATTAAACAGCAAGTTTAAGTTATTCTGTGTTTACTCAAATAATTTACAAGAACCGTTCTAGATCCTTCTGCAGGAATCTTTTCATTTATTGGATATTGTGCGGGCATCTTATCGTTTTCTGCATCTAGAGCCTAAAGTCTTTTCTGAACTTTGGGATTGGAGTCCGTTCTTAGAGTTGCTGCAATGGCCTTGCTATTCTAATAGAGTTGCAATCACTTCAGAAACAGTTTATGATATTAGATGGTGTGCGGTTCAAGTACTTTCAGTAGTACTGAGAATGAGTGATGAGGCGACTCGGGTTCTGGGCTATAAACTATCCAGTCTGACAGAAAAAATGGCTTTTGAATGTTTGCTACGGTAATAATATACTTTTTATTTCTATCCTGCAATATCTCTTCCTTTTAGTAAATATTAGAACTAGAATGGTTGATTAGTGTTGTTATCTTTTTGCTGAAGGGTAATTTGAATGATTTCTTATTGCAGGTGGGAGGAATTTTGTCAAGATGTTGCCTTGGAGAAGGCTGGATGGTATTTAGAATCAAAAGAATCAAGAAATGATGATCTCCTTAAAAGTAACGCAAGTTACTTTGTGGAATGTGATAAGGATGTGGTCAAATCAACGGCAAGCTTGAAAAGTTATGGTTCGGGACTTGCTTCTCATTTGGAGATCTGTGGTATTGAGCTTCCAGTCAGGAAAAGCTTTCAAAGTAAAGGGTTAGTAATATTTGCAGTTCTTTGTAATTTGGCTTTTCTAAATATCACATTATTTATGGAGAAAGTAAGTAGGTAATAATTGCTGGACTCTCAATTTATAGTTGTATTTACTATTTAGTAATTGATAAGTGAATGTTTTTGACAGTCCCAAATCTACAGCAAGCCCCTTCGTGATGACACCAAACATAAAGAAGAGCTTGGAATCAGTTGTCTTAGCAGTCAGTCAAGTCCAGCCTGTCCTTTTGGAAGGTCCTACAGGAGCTGGAAAGACCATGTTAATAAATGAATTGGCCCAGATTACTGGAAATTTTGGTGAGTATAATTGGATATGTATTATGTGTTATTGATATGTAATGGTCTCTGGTTTTAATTCTGATATTTGTCATATTTCTGGGGCTTGGGAATCAATATCCAGCATCAAGTTTGAAAGGTATAGTGTGCTTGCTTGACTGTAACCAACATAATACACCAATAATAATAATACTAATAATGAACATGGGTTACGTGTCTAAAAGGCATGCCTATTCAAGTACATGACCATTCAATGTATACTTATACACATTGTCACATGCTATTGTAATTGTCAATCATATTATATTATTCAATACATTATATTTATCCTATATGGATTTCTCATTGTTGTCCTATTTATTTTAGATATTTAATATATGAACTAGATTGGTTCATTACACACAATATATGAACTAGAAATTAAAATGAAATATAGCAAACTAAATTAACCGAATCTAGGCTAAAAAGGACAACAAACCAACTAACATAATCAATGATATAAAAGGACTAAAAACTAGAAATAAACCTAAATTAAACAAATGAAACAAGGATGGATAATTAAACTAGCTAATTAAAAAAGTATAATTAAAAAGCCTAGAAGGGCACAATAAAATCTAAAAAATCCTAAATCTTAAGGCTATAAAAAGAAATAAAATTGACCAAGGAATATAACATCCCAACAACAAACTAATATAAAGACTAAACCAAAGCATCCTGTTATCCCCGATATCTAGGGATAACTAGGAGATCATGTCTCTTTCGGCCTTTGGCTGCACACATTTTTGAGAGTTTCTCTGATTCCGGGTCATTGACCACAAACCGGCATTTGGCTACTTAAAGTTTAGAAATTTCGTTGAAGAAAGTATTAATTCCCCTGCCAAATATTGTAACAGAGAATTATTGCTGAATCATTGAGCCAAGATCGCCAAGATTACATACAATAAATCAGTGTGAAAAATAAGTATGAGGCATGTTTGTTAGCAGCCACCAGTTAACCATTCTGCACCCATACAAGCTGCCAAACGTGACAGTGCAGAAAAATAACAAAAGAATTATAAAACAGAACTGCGCTGATCAGTGGAGGAGTCACACTGTGTGGACTGTGGGGGCAATCCAAACTCAGCAAACAATCATAGTGAAGCCATACATGAGTTGCGTAACTATTTGCCAGCAATAGAAATAATATCACCAAACAGAATCACAACCAAGAAAAGAGGAATAATAATGTTAAACTGTTGTGGGAAGTATCAATCATCAGATTTCTTAGACAGGAAACTTGTTATAGAGGTTAAAGCACCGCTGAATAGAATAAAATTTCAGGGGCATATGAAGCATCTAACAGAAACAAAAGCCACCACCACCACCAGGCTCATCTGATAGTTCTGGAAGCAGAGCAGCAACTGTTGTCCATTCCACTGTTCCCAACCAAGACACAGCCTGAGTTTCGAGGGGTCTGTTTCCATTCTACGTGTCCACTGTATCTAAACAGTAGCCACTAGACTGATCTTTGCCTTGCATTTTGTTATACAAAGAGAAGATTGCAATTGATTTGCCATCAGAGTGAGATGCGACTAATCAATTGATCTGTCATTAAACCATTCGGCCATCAGAGCAAGCTGCTGCCAATCTGTAACTGCCGCTTGGAGCCATTGAACATGTGTATGATGAAAGAGTAAAACGTTGCCACTTGAATATATAAAAGATCAAAATATAATATAGAATGGAGTTATAAACCACAGATCTCTTTAAACTATCCCCTATGTAGTTCAGCCATTCTTTCAAGTGATCGTGATTGTTGGTCGAATAAGTGTTTGGAAAAGTGATCGTAATCGTGGTAAAAATCCAACCGTGGAAAAGATACATAGTGTTTGGAAGGATGGTTTATCAAGGTACTAAAATAAAGTGAAGATAGAAAGCCATAAAAAAGGTTCATATTAAAATCTCATATTGCTGTGCTTTTGGAATGTGTTAACCTAATAAGTGCATAACTTATTTCAAGGGTTAACTTACCAATTTATAAATTGTAAAATTACGTTATATACAAAAGGGTCCACCTTTTTTTCAAAAAGTTTGAAGAGTCAGTTAGCAAGGATTACCTATTGACTATGGCATTAATGATAGAAGCAACTAAGGAATTATTTTCAGAATTTGTAAAAAATTACTTTCGAAATCGATGTGAAGAATGAACAAATGAGTTACAAAAATGTAGAGGAGAGAATCGACACCTTAATGATGATGTTTAAAACATGAGATGACAAATATGAGCAAATTGGTGTAGTATCACAACAACAAATTCAAGATCTCAAGACGAAATTTGACAAGGAGTTATTAGAGAAAGATGAAGAAAAATCATGCTTAAGGAATCATAATCAAAGCCTATTTGCACAAATTAAAAATCTAAAGAACGGGAAAAATACACAACAGAAAAAGCAACTCATCAACAAAGAAACATTAACTGATCTAGTGGATTCATGGGATAAAATCCAAACCACAAATAAAGAAACTCTTAGACTTGATCAAAGTGGAGAAACTAGATGTCACTACTAACGAAATTTTATCAGATGAAGGGCGTCCAGGAATTGAGATGAAGAAACAATTCAATGAGGTTAAAATTCAAACCATGGAAAAGGGAAACGATACAGATCCATTCGACATCATAAATTGAAATAACGCTCATGTTGGAATGTTATTAACCAATAAATCACTAAATGTGACAGATAACAGATGTTCCAACATTGAAATCAAGACACAAGATAAAAAGATGCCTTATCATCATCCAAATCACAAGAGTCATCGTATTGTTCAATGCACTGACCAATGACAAAATCAAAATAAGAATAAATGACATTCTTCATACATTCAGAAGAATCGTAATTCCAAAATAGTGTAGGGAAGAAATCAGCACCCTACTTGGAAACACAAGTCGAGAAGTTCTGTTCAAACAACCAACCAATAAAAAGTTCCAATGAAGATTGACTTGGGATGGATCGATCCATATATAATGCAACCGTTCTCTTCAACACTTTGAAGATCATATTATTTCGTTTCTTCAACCATGACAACGTCAGCAACAAAGCATCAGGTGAAAGCATTCCATGTAAGATAAAACGTAGTTTTTCCAAATTATGCTTTGAGGACAAAGCATCCTTGAAGGGGGAGGCAATGTAACATAGATACACCAACACTAATAAAATAACCAAAGGTCACATGTCTAAAATGCATGTCTATTCAAATACATTACCATTCAATGTATACTTATACACAACGCCACATCCTATTGTAATCATCAATCATATTATTTTATTTGCTACATTATATTTATCCTATATGGATTTCTCATTGTTTTCTTATTTAGTTTTGATATTCTTTATATGAACCACTTTGGTTCGTAACATTGACAAATATAGTAAGTTCACTGATTTCTAATTATTCTCCTTATGACTTAATGTTTGAATGACACTGTATTCATTTTAGTACAAAGAAGGTGACAAGTGAGGATATTCCTTATATGAACCACTTTGGTTTATTAAGTTGACAAATATAGTAGGTTCACTGATTTATAATTATTCTCCATATGACTTAATGTTTGAATGACAATGTATTAATTTTAGTACGGATAAGTTTACAAGTGAGGTGCAGCTTTTTTGTATTTACTTAGCAACACCCTTTTGCTGTGCTATTTGAAAATTCTTTTTCTGCATCCACAGTTTGAAGACATTTAGAAACTAATCTCCACAACTAAAGCTGCAACTTCATATGCCACAAACAAGCTTGAGTGTATTTAAAGTCTAGGCATTGCAGGTGATGTGAAATACTATCGATCTGGAACTAAGTTTTTGAATTGTTTGTGTTCTTGTCTTAAGAGCAAATTATATGCAGCAACATAACATAATGAAAGAAATTTCTGTCTCCCATTTTAAGCAAATGGAAAGAATATGAATTTTCTTTTTCCTTCTATATGGGACACAGTTACTACACTCACCTGGTTCAACCTGGACTTGGCACCCTTCGCAAGCCATTTTGAAGCCCCGACAACTCACTGACTCGCATTTGATTCCCAAGTACTCATGGGTCATTGATTGGTCAATGATTTTGAGACCAACTGAAAAGCTCGCTGGGCATGTTATAAATACTCAGAAAAGAGCCATGTTGGCTCATTTTCAAATTTCACCACAATTTTCTGCCTAACTTCCTCAGCTCTCCCAGACCTGAAGCAAAAATGAAGTGGGGCTCTTGGCATCCACACCAATGGTTTTTGATCGAAACAAAGCAGGTTTTGGTATACCAATGAGGGCTTCACAATGACAGTTCCAGCAGCAGCAAGGCATCTAGGGCTAAATGTCCCAGCACTCCAACATCAGGGTTTTAAATTTTCACAGCATTTCTACATTTTTGTCATCTCCCAAATCATTTCTGGAGGTAGAAGTGAGCTCCACACATTTTTTTTTATTGCTATTAGGGTTTTTGGGCTTAAACTTCAGGGTTTTAAATTTTTGTATACTGTTTTTTTATATTTTTTTCTGCTGTTTTCTAGTGTTTTTGTCCTGGAGTGTTTTTCAGGAACTTGTAGCCCTATCAAGAAAAGAGCCATGTTGGGTCATTTTCACTACGATTTTCTGCCTAACTTCCTCCTCAGCTCTCCCAGACCTGAAGCAAAAATGAAGTGGGACATTAGGCATCCACACCAATGGTTTTTGATCCAAACAAAGCAGGTTTTGGCACACCAATGACAGTTCCAGCAGCAGCAAGCCATCTAGGGGTAAAATGTACCAGCACTCCAACATCAGGGTTTTAAATTTTCACAGCATTTCTAAATTTTCTCATCTCCCAAATCATTTCTGGTGGTAGAAGCGAGCTCCACACTCTTATTAATTGCTATTAGGGTTCTTAGGCCTAAACTTCAGGGTTTTAAATTTTTGTATACTGTTTTTTATGTTTTTTTTCTTCTGTTTTCTAGTGTTTTTCTGCTTGAGTTTTTTGCAGGAACTTGAAGCCTTGTCAAGAACATACTGACCAAAAATAATTACTATAACTCCCGGGGATAATTTTTCCATAAAACCCTAGAGGTTAGGAGTCAAAATGCTAAGGGAGAGAGACCTTACAATTAATTATTGTGAGAGGATTTCAGTTTTTGGAAGTGGAACTAGAGAAGATTAGATTTTTTTTAATAACTTCAAAGAATGACCACATAGTTGGTCAACAAGACTCAAAAACATAGCCAATGTAAATATATAGTGCGAAAGTAACTCCTATCACTACTCTACGAAAAGTAGGAAGAAGAGCTAGCTAACTAGTCAATAGAAATAAAAGTAGTGCAGTTATAAAACCATGTTGAGCATACAATGCAAGTGTAGAGGTGTGCAAGAGCTAGAGGCCAAATGAGGGGAGAGAGACAAGATAAAATAATTTTATCAATGCCCAACAAATGACCACAATGGTAGGTCAATAGGACTGAAAAAGTACATCCAACAAAGAAAAGTATAGTGTGGGAGTGTGAAAGGTGGAAATAATTATATAGGAAGATAACTAAAAGCTATGTCACAGGGTTCGTCAAATTTGAACCATGAGGTTCGAAATTCGGCGAACCTAAAAAAATTGTAGGTTCGTTCAGGATGAACCTCAAGTTGAACCTAAATGAACCCGAACCCCTTGTTGAATTCGAACCTAAAGCTAAATTTCAACCCGAATTTTTGAAATGTTCACCGTGAGGTTTGTTTAAAGGTTCGTCAAGAGGTTAATTTAAGGATTTTAATAATTAAAAAGTGTAATATAACCCTATCTACTTGGCGGGCCAGCGCATAATTCCAATTTCCAGATCAGTCCACGAGTCTACCCTCCGCAATATCTAAGACTTGAGAGGAATCGAGGATTAAACCCTTCGTCGCACAGTTTGAAGATTGAGACGATTAAACCCTCAAGCCTCTGCCACACAAGTGACAGGGTAGCCGCTACAGTACTCTGTTGAACAAGTGACTCTTTACAACACTTTGAAGTCCACCGCATAGCCTATAGGTGACAACACTGCGCCTGCTGCCACTGTTTAGTGTCCAAACTTTAGCAGGCGAATCTGGGTAGCGGGAGCAGATTGTTGGTCATGTCAAATTTTAAGCATTCAATGCATTCAATTTCATATCTGAAAAGTACTTTTAAGTGACCTCAAACAATAAATTAGGGCTGTTATCACTGAATAATTTTACACTGAAATTATGACAGAAAATTATAGCGGACGCACAAAGATCAAAGAGAAATCATCCATGCACAAGAGACAAATTTTATCCAATAAAAATTTCAGATTGAGAATCTCGAGGACAAAAACCAGTCCCTCTCAGCAAAATTACAACCTCAGCGAAAATTCTGGAAATCTTCCAACTTATAAATTTGTTGTACCCTCTGACGTCATACTCGTACCTGGCTGACTTCATGGCTGTATGGTTGAGTCAGCCCTGCAGTTCGCATGTGCAGCCTGCGGCTATACAACCTGCACGCACGGTTGTCCCAACGTTGACCCGCGTCTGCTATATGGTCTGCACGTGTGGTACGACTTGCAATAAATGTGCCGTACGGATCTCACACGTGCAGTGCCTCCTTGGCTGGAAAATTGAGAAAGAAAGACCAGAAAACCTTAGATCAGATTTGCCAAAGTGAAGATTCTCCTTGCTGAAATCGCCTCCCCAATCTCCTTGGCAAGATTGCTCACTCACTCATGCCAACACCATGATGACAAAATAAGATGTGTGGTGTCTCCTCACATTGCCTCTCCTTTTAGAGGATTCTAAAAGTGTGTTTAGAAACCCTCCACTAAATTCAACATTAAATTAGAATTGTTTATTCCTCCAAGTGGGTACCAAGCCCCAACAACAAGGGGTTTTCACAAAGTAAAAGTGCAATGTGAGTGCCAACAAAGATTCCCACATGCCTGACACCAAGGCCAATTGCAATGTGAGTGCCAACAAAGATTCCCACATGCCTGACACCAAGGCCAATGTGAGAATACCTCCCCAATGCTACAAAAACATCAACATTGCCTCTTAGCGAGGGAGATATTCTTCACCACTCCTAGCTTGTCTCCGAAGTAGACAAACTTCTCTTTTACTAGGGTTTGGTGAGACTATCTGCAATCTGCTCATCTGTGGAAATGTACTGAAGATTTACGACTCCCTTCTGCACCCTGTCTCTGATGAAGTGGTATCTGATCTCAATGTGTTTTGACCTATCATGAAACACTGGATTCTTCGAGAGTTTGATACAACTCTGATTGTTGCAGTAAATCACTGTAGGGTCCAACACTTGACCAAATAACATTGCAAGAAGCTTGCGAAGCCAAATAGCCTCCCAAACCTCCTCAATATCTCAACTGCATACTTCCCTTGTCCGAGGAAGATCTCGCCCGACTGCTGCCACACCTCCAATCCCAAGAAGTTCCGAGGAAGATCTCGCCCGACTGCTGCCACACCTCCAATCCCAAGAAGTAATGCATGAATCCAATATCCTCCATCTCGAACACCAAAGCCAAATTCCTCTTGTGACTAACAATGAGCTTCTCTGCTCCAGTGAGGAACATATCATCAACATACAACACCAATATAAGAGGATCCTCACCAACCTGTATGAGATATAGATTGGGATCTACTTCACTCTTGGTGAAGCCCATGCTCTACAAATACCCGTCGATCCTTGAGTATCATGCCTTAGGTTCCTTCTTGAGTCCATACAAATATTTCTTCAACCTGCAAACACATGACTCCCTCCCATGTACCTCAAAGCCCTGAGGTTTCTCTATGTACACATCCTCCTCAATCAAACCATTGAGGAATGTTGTCTTCACATCCATCTGATGTATCCTCCACCCCATAACCGAAGCAAGAGAAATAATTCCCTGATAGAAGTATACATGGCGACTCGAGCAAAGGTCTCCTCATAGTCCACTCCCTCTTTCTAGGAGAACCCCCTCGCCACGAACCTCACCTTGTACTTATCTATGCTACCATCTACAACATGCTTGATATTATAGATCCAATTGGAAGTCACTATAGACTTACCCTATGGTCTCAGAACTAGGTCCCACACATAATTATTCATAATGGACTGATATTGTTGCAGAAAAGTTTCCCCTGCGGATAAGTGAAACCCCCTTTGGATCAAGACCCCTTTGATCCAAAACAGAGAAAAACAAATGGTTTACTACTTTCCCCCTAGATCTACTCTCTATTCCAACAATCATAATGAGAAGAGAAGGATAAAAGACTTACCTCTTTTCCGTTGGTTGATCATAATGAGAAGAGAAGGATAAAAGACTTACCTCTTTTCCGTTGGTTGTCCTCGTTGCTCCGGCCCTTGATATTTATGTCCAAGTTCCAAGAGAAGTCTTGCAAATAAAAAATCAATACCTCCTTCTTCTACGATATATTGTCAAATAGAACAAATTTATCTATCATGAATCATACAAAAATAAACATGCATATGGTGAACAACAAAAGAATGAGGGGAAAAGGCCAAGTTATATATTAATGGAAAACAATCAATAGTGAATAACTTACAATCCCAATGTTGATATCGCAGTAGCTCCTCCAAGCTCCACTTCCTAGCCCATTCAATGTCAAAAAATCATAAATATGGTGCCCTAAGTTCCCTCCCCCCATTTTCACTCAAGCATGGCCTCTATTATATAGGGATTAAAGAATCACAACCATAGGATTATTTTGAGGAGAGGATGTGATCAAATGAGGATTTGGATTAACCAACAAGATTGACCTTGCATTGAATAGAGGGTAGCTCGAACAAATCCCTTAACCAACTGAAATATCTCGGAAACAACCTCACAAAACAAGGCATGATGATTACAACTACTTCAACACCCCCTCACAATTAAGCATAGGGAGAGACTATTTCTCCCTCTAAGTGTCTTGGGTAGTGATGATAAGGTTTTATCATTCTTTGTATATGGAAAGAGGGGCGATGAAGCTCAACAAGGAAGAAAACTCAAGGAAAAAGGTAGTATTTCGACCTCCAAGTGATAGATTTCCTTTTCAGCATGTCTAGGGATTATGATATACACTTCCTTATGGTGATGAAATTTTGACACTTAAGTGCAACTCTTAGGTGTGTAACAGATGCTACACTTAAGTGCAAAATTTGGTAGTGCAACACTTAGGTGTGTAACAGATGACCCATAAAGTGTGAAGTCAGAGGAGAAGTTGATGGTTGAAACACTTTACAAAAATATGTATGTGAAGGTGTTGGAATAGGAGAGACAGGTGGAAACTTCAAACAAACATCAAATAATATATATGTATTATTCCCGAGGTAGGCATACCCATGCTCGGAATACACTGAATCAAAGCATGGTCGTCAACCAATACATTGTGGATCCATGAAAGCACTGACTAAGGATATAGCCACCAAATATACAATGTAGATCCATATATCCATGACTCAATCAAGTCGTAGCCATGAAATAATACACAGTGGAGCTACGATATGACAAAAACATAGACATAGACCAATAAAAAGTGGATCTATCTGACAAAATATTTATCAATGAGATCGCAAGCATGATGATCACCATACTGGAATATTATGAGAACTTCAAATAATCTCTATTGCAATATGGGTGAGGCACATAACAAAGGTAGGTGTTTAAGTGGTTCTGAGGGTCTTCGTCTCGATCCTGAAATGGTACGATTCTATCCATGTGAATAGATGTGTTGATGTCGAACATGGTAGAAACCACTTGATTAGCAGTCATTGTTGTATATTGTTAACAAGTGTGAGGGAAATAACCAATGATGAAAATGACTTCCAAGGCACCCTAGTACATTCCAAAGAATGTGAATAAATGATCTGAATTCTAACATTCGTGGAATCATTCGATCATAGTTCAGAGATGTAAACCTACCATCGAAAGCGAGGAGACCTGGCATTGAGGCAAACAGGTTCCAAGGTACTAACTATTTTCTAAGTCTAATTCCTGGATAATGTGTTGAATTCAAGGTACTAACTATTTTCTAAGTCTAATTCCTGGATAATGTGTTGAATTCAATAGGAAAAAACTCGTCGAAAAAGGGCCATGATGTGTCCCCCATCATTGACACGAAACTGACACAGGAAATTGATGTAATATGATAGATCAAATGAGCACAAACTGACACCACAATGAAAATTGGTAACACTGCAGAGTGGTTGTTTTGGGATGAAACTTCCTTTGAACATTGTGAGGCACGACAAATGACTTGGCAGCATCGAATCAACTAAGAGATGGCCAAAACATAGTTCGAAGATATCTGGGGCACTTTCCGGGTGAATTGAAGGAGTATAATGACTCATGGGAATGGTATGACTTAGAGACAAGCAGATTGTCGAAATGTAAGACAAGACACAAAAAAGTGCCATGTTCAAGGGTGACAACAAATAGTTTCCCTAATGCTTTCCAAAAAACAACTGACCCACTTCCCNCCCAAACTATGAATGGCAAGTACCTCTTTGTTTTTTAATGAACTCGAGGAGGATAATAGATGCTCGATATATCTCATCTTCGATGAGTCCCTAATCATATGTTTAACGAACCTAAAGAAGGAGGGGTTCGGTTGCATATGGGTCCTCTGATGTATGATTTTACGAGCCCATAGAAGATAAAATCGACAGTCTTTTCACATTTAGGGAGTCTGAAAATAACTTAAAGACTACTCCAAAGAGTTGTTTTGTTTCATAAATTTAGTCCCCTGAGCTCGAAAAAGTAGAAAACAATACAAGGGAGAACCCTTCTGGCCAAGGTTGACTATAGTATTCCTTTTTTGTAATTAGTACATCTAGTCCAAAAAAGGGTTAAAATTACACCGAATATACGCCCTTTCAAATCCTTTTAATGAGTGTGAAAAGAAACAAAATCGCTTGAAAATATTTTCATATTTAGAGAGTCTGAAAATAACTCAAAGTAGAATCCAAAGAGTTCCTTTTTGGTATAGTTTTTACGAGCCCGAAAATGTGATAAAAGTACACTTGATAACTTATTCCCATGTATTTACAAGCACGAGAAAGAACAAAGAAAATGATCGTCTAAAGAGAATGAATCCAAACTAATGACTACGACAGGGTGTATCAAGTAGGCATGGAAAGCGAGGATCACTCACAGCAACATGTCTCTCTATAGGATAACTACAAAATGGGAGTAGTGTAATGTGAATGGATAGCATCAAGCATAATTGTGATGACCATAAGCAAGAGAGACAATAAATAGTAGTGAAGCAAGCACAACCATTTTAGTAGACAATAAGATGTCTGCTTTACTTTTTTAACGAGCTTGAAACAAAGAATAAACTATGCTCGAAGTGTTTGCTTAATTTTTTAACACACTTGAAACAGAGAATGAAACTATTCTTGGGATGTTTGCTTCATTTTTTAACGCGCTTGAAAAAGAGAATGAAACTGTGCTCGGGGTTGGTTTCATTTTTTAATGTTGAAAAAGAGAATGAAACTGTGCTCGGGGTTGGTTTCATTTTTTAATGACCCTGAAACCAAAAATGAACTATGCTCGTAATGATACCCATTGGTGAGTTTCTTCCCAACATGATATCCAAAGGTTGGTAATTTGAGTGATACCCATTGGTGATTTTTTTCCCAACATGATGTCCAGAGGTTGGTACTTTTCCCCTAACATGATCGACAGAAGTTAGCGGCTTAACTCCAACATGATGTCTAGAGGCCGGAGACATGACCCCCAAGCTTCATTCCATATGTCGACTCTTCTTTTGCACCCAATTAGACTCTTGGATACTAATAGGAAGAGGTTCACTAAAGAGGGTGGAATAAAGATGATCAACTGACACAGGCGGAGGAAATGAAGGTTTAGGCACTAAATATAGTGGAATACTCAACTCAATTGGAGGGGAGTCTATTTCATTTTTTAACGAGATTGACACAAAAAGTGAACTATTCTCATGGTTGTTTATTTCATTTTTTAACGAGCTTGACACAGAAAATGAACTATGCTCATGGTTGTCTGTTTCATTTTTTAACGAGCTTGACATAGAAAGAGAACTATGCTCATGGTTATC
>CBVK0103516927.1:0-12103 GCA_900067695.1 Picea abies
AGCCAGTCGGAAAAGGTGGGTGGCCACCGATATCCACCTGGATCACAAGACATCTTTAGCTAGGTTATCAATATTTTGGTGCAAGCATGTTATTTGATAGATGACATAATTAGTTTGTTTATGTTCCATAGACATATTCTCTTGATCTTTCTTGTAGGCAAGAAATTGCATATCAACAATAAGATTTTTATTTTCAAGTGTCAACTTAGTATTGTTAGGAGGTAATCCTCTGTCATTCATCTTTTTCAAACTAGTCTTTGGTTCTTTGGGAAGACTAGGTTTGATCATATGCAACTCTAGTTCATTAGATTATATACAATATTTGCAATCTAGGGTTGGGCTGCTAGTAGATTCAAAACTAGCTTTCCGTACACAATCATCTATCTGATGATTTTGATGATGCTTTTGTTGTTGTCTCCTAACTGGCAAGTATTTGTTGTTTACATTGCATGCAATTAATCTAACTACCTTCTTGTTTGCATTTTTTTGTTGGAATCTTCATAGTAGCAGATATGCTAACTAGTTTGGAAGTAGAAGTTCCAAATGATGTACTTCTAGACAATCTGACCCTTTTTGGTTATGTGAGATTGTCTTCAATGGCAAGGTTTCTATAGTCTTGGTTCCTTTCATGAGGTAAGGAGATAGGTGCAAAAGCTAGGATAATAAGACATTGCCTTCTCCTAGCACCACAGTTTCATCTATGCGAGAGGCCACAAATTTACTCAGGGGTGGCACAGTGGTTGTAATGTATCGAAGGCATATGCAAGTATGAAGTTGATTGATGTGTGATTGACTAGCCATATTGAATCCATTGAGTTGGATATAAGCTTGCAGGCATGTATTAATATGTGGATAAGTTAAACTGAGATGGAATTTCAAAAATACAGAAGTCCACATAGGGCTATTATGGAGAGGAGTTTCAAAACCCCCAATCATAGCATCTTGGAAATTCAAGTGTTGTGAGTCCATAATGCAGCAAAGGCTTGATATGGGTAAGCATGGTCTAAATAAAGGATTAATGGCAAATTGGATGAGGCCAATATGGACATATTGATATCCTTTTTTAATGCCAAGTGACACATCTTCAGGTTTAAGCAAAGGCACCTAGTATGCATGTTTTTGCAAAGACACGGGAATAATGCAGAAGTATACTAGACTCTTTGGAGGGCTTTAAAATCAAAGAAATTTGTTTCATAAGTTTTTGACATAGGGAATTTAGGCATCTGCCAATTAGGAGAGGGAGAAAATTCTACAATCTCAAATACAACATTATTTTGAGCATCTTCAAATATAATTGCTTTATCATAAAATAGTGTCGCAACCATAGTGCTTTAACTATTACTGAGACTCGTAGGAGACTACTTTGAAACTAGGTAAGAAGAGTTACAGAGG
Source organism: Picea abies (assembly GCA_900067695.1). Taxonomy (NCBI): domain Eukaryota; kingdom Viridiplantae; phylum Streptophyta; class Pinopsida; order Pinales; family Pinaceae; genus Picea; species Picea abies. The sequence continues at coordinate 1,393 of CBVK0103516927.1, forward strand.
AAAGTACTCGACTTAACTCCTCGAATTACTGCAAATGATTCAACTATTAACTCTCTTGGCCTTTACAATGAGCAATGGAGTCCCCAACAACTGTAGTACACCTCTCTGTAATTTGATCTTCACAACTCAACTTCTTCATCTCCTACAGAATCCGCTCATTGTCTCTACCATGTCTATACCTACCTAGCCCTGATACCAATTTAAGGAAGCTATGATTGATTTGATAACACAGATACATAATAATTGCACAAAATGTCTGAAAATGATTATCTTATTCGCCTAGAATTCAAGGGATTCATAGAAAAAACAAGGTTATAAAGATTTCCTAGCTCACCTTTAACTCAATTCATGAGTAATAGCCAAGAAACGACTCAATAAAGATGTGAATTAGCTCAACAAGGTAAACTAGTACAAAGGTATACATCTGTTACAACATAGTACAATAGTAAGGATGAGGTACAATGGTAGGAATGAATAGAATAATGCCCCATTCCCATAGAAAACAAGGTTTAAATATGCATGACCCTTACTTTCCACCTAGAACTCAAAGAACCACTTTGGAACCTTTTCCCAAACATAGGCTAAAATGATCATGTGACTTTTACTTTGGAATATAATATTGTTTTTGGCATTAAGCCCCTTTTTAGGCCTCCTAGCCCCCTCACATTTCCCTCTCGTGGAGTACTAGCCCCTCATACTCTTTTTTCCTACAATCTATAACCATGATTTATTTTTATTAATAATAAGAGTTTATGTACAATTGCATTACCAAGCTCTCTGACCTTTCAATATACAGGCTCTTCAGCCTTTCATCTTTACAGGCACTCTGACCCAAACATATTGGCTCACCAACCTAAGTATCATATGTACATATACATTTACAAACATGGGATCAAGACAAGGTATTACATTCCCCACCCCAATATTTATGCACTATCCTTGGTGCATCTATATACACATGTACAATCAGATTTCTTCAAAATTCTTCAAAAAGTTGCAGGTACTCCTCTTGCATGGCTTCCTCATGCTCCCACATGGCATCTTCTGGACTGTAATAGGTCCATTGGACCTTTACCAAGTTGATGACCTAGTTCCTAAGCACTTTGATCTTCACATCTCAACTTCTTTGTCTCCTACAAAATCCACTTAGAGTTTTTTCCAACCTGGCTCTGATACCAATCTACGAAAGCTAGGATCAATTCGATAACAAAGATGCATAATAATCACAAAGAATGTCTAAAAATGACTATCTTATTCACCTAGAATTCAATGGATTCACAGACAAGACAGGGTTATAGAGCTTTCCTAGCTCACCTTTAATTCAATTCAACAGTAATAGCCAAGCAATGACTCAACAAAGATATGAATTAACTCAACAAGATAAACTAGTACAAAGGTATAGACCTCGTAGGGCATAGTACAATAGTAAGGATGAGGTACAATAGTAGGAATGAATGGAATAATGCCCCATTCCCATAGAAAACGAGGCTTTAATATGCATGGCCCTTACTTGCCACCTGGCATTCAAAGAACCACTTTGGAACCTTTTCGCAAACATAGGCTAAAATGCTCATGTGACTTTTGCTTTGGAATATAATATTATTTTTGGCATTAAGCCCCTTTTTAGGCTTCCTAGCCCCCTCACCTTTCCCTCTCGTGGAGTCCTAGCCCCCCATACTCTTTTGTCCTACAATCTACAATCGTTGTGTATTTTTATTAATTATAAGAGTTTATGTACAATTACATTACAAAGCTCTTTGGCCTTTCAATATACAAGCTCTTCGACGTTTCATCTTTACAAACACTCTGGCCCAAAACATATTGGTCAACCAACCTAAGCATCATATGCACAATACATTTACAATCCTCGGATCAAGACAGAGTATTACATTCCCCTCCCCGAAATTTATGCATTGTCCTAGGTGCATCTATGTACACATGTACAATCAGATTTCTTCAAAAAATTTCAAAATTTGCAGATACTCCTCTCGCATGACTGTCTCATGCTCCCACATGGCATCTTCAAGACTGTAACAGGTCCATTGAACCTTTACTAGGCTGATGGCCTAGTTCTTGAGCACTTTGACTTTCCGGTTCATGATGTGCACTAGTTCCACCTGGAAGTCTTCTTCTCGCTCTATCTTCATTGATATCCAGAACCAGCATAGTCATCATCATACCTATAAGTAAAACACATGGATAAAATAATTAGTACATGCAATCAGCAAATTCATGTAACATTCTTATAAATGATTCAACTCGTGTCATTAATTTTAAAATCTCCCTTTGAGTTGGCAGGTGAATCTTCAGAAAACCAAAACTAGGAACTTTTAAATTCGGTGGCACTTGACAGCCAGCTGAGTGGTGAATTTGTTTCCTATCACTTTGGGATATCATTTCCAAGAATGGTTGGGACTTCTTTGAATTCATAGTTCAGATTACTGAGAACTGTAATTGGAATAATCTGCATCTATTGAGCAATACACCTGCATCCAACTTTACTATATAAGTAAACGTTGCTATCAAACCCAACTCTTTGTTGGACCTTCTGCTGAAAACAACAAAAGAAGATTGCATTTTTCTTTCGTTGCACAAACCTCTGAACAATATACTGTAAACAATCTAGTCTCAAACTGAAATCTAATCACCATTTGTTAGAAAGCCCATCAACAAACAAGCTGAAGATGCTAATACCACCAGGCAACCTTTGCTTACACATGTATTCAAAATTCTTGACTATACTGATGCTCAAAAACTCAACACCGGAATCATTCTTCACCATGAAACATGTATTTGGGTTTTGTCACTTCTGTGATCCATTCTTCAAAAATTTGCAATTTATCTTCTTCTTTTTTCAGAAAACTTAACACAAGTGCCTTCATCTCTTCTAAACTTCATGTTTTCAATACTTACATCAACTGCTTCAAACAAATCTTCATCATCATCAAAAGTAATTCCTATGGCAAACTTGCAATGAGGCTTGCTATGAGGTTCTTCCGAAAATGGAATTTCAAACAATTCAACTTGATCTTCTATCACAATAAATTATTCAGTCGAATTCAATATACAACCAATATGGAACACACTTTCAATTGTCATGATTAACTTTTCACAATTGCCACTTACTTGGCACTTCAAATTTGTACACCTCAATAATACTGGACTCATCCCATCTGATAAAGGCCGCTTTCTTCTCTTGGAGTTTTTCAAACCTTTGCTGGTCTTGATCATGCTGATGTATGTCCTTTGCAAACAACTGCTTCCTTTCTTCTGAGTTTGAATCACACAAGTCCTTCAAAAGTTCTAACCTCTATTCAATTTCGGAACTTGAAATAAGGATGTTCTCTGCATCTGCAACATCTCTTAACTACACCATGGAAAAGTCCTTTGAGGGTGTACAAGACTCAGCTGTGAAATGAAATTCAATTTGCTTTTGGCAATGCAATTGAAAATTCCCCATCAAGCCTTTCTTAATATTTATCTATAACTCCCATAAAGGAATAACTGCCAAAAAGCCTTTGATAAACTCCTTGCAACACTCCTTATATCTATAAATGAGTTTTTCTTCCGTGTCTCTGTTTCCCTGAGCCTCCTTTGGCTTTGTGTCTTTAACTTGGAAACCTGCATTTTCTCACTGTTGTTCACTAACATTTTTTACACTCTCTCTGAATGAAAGTGTATTGAACAGAACTCAGCTTACACCAATCATTTGTCAATGTATGCTGGCATGCATTCATTGCATCCTTTAAATGTAAATATAACATATTAAGGCAATCATCACATCTGTTCTAGTCCTCTGTTTCAGATCACATTATTCTTTCGCACATTCAACAATTTTGGAAGATCTGGGAATGATAGCTTGTATGTAACCCAACTCCCTCAAAACCCAGCCTCAATCTTCTAACTGTAGATTTTGAAGATAATAATACGTTTGAATGAATGCTTCTTGCTTGTATTCTATGTCACATGGTTCGGGTTCGAGTTCGGGTTCGGCAAGGATTAGGTTCGATTCGGGTTCGAATTTTCGGATGAGGTTCGGATGAGGTTCGACTATATACATTTAAAAAATATATATATAATAGCTATGTGTGCCATCAGTTGTAGCCCGTGGGATCCCGGAGAGATACCACAACATTCCAGTCTTAAAATATGGTAGAAAAAGCTTAACATGCCTAATCAATGATTCTGGTTAACTTTGTTTTGAGGTTCGCCGAACTTCGAACCTCAAGGTTCAGGTTCGGAGAACCTTGTGACATAGCTTGTATTCATGAGCAAAAGCAGCTTGAAGATACACGAGAAATTAAAAAAATGACTCACAATAAAAGGGATATACTGAACTAGTCCTCAAACGTATGAGAAAGAAAGGTGAATTTTAATATTGCCACTGTCATCAAGTGAACACTGAACTTATTGCAAAGCTGGGGTGCAATATGCATTCACAGGACTGTAAAGAGAACTTGCCATCAAAATGAGACGTTGCTCCAAAAGTAAATAAAACAAAACTGCGAACCATTGATCCGTGGACCAGCATCGGCTATTGATATAATACCAGGGCTATCATGACATAACTGAAAATTTCCATCTGGAAATTTCCCACCATACACACTCTTCCCCGGTTTCATCTTTCTTTCAAAAGTTGCCTCCTTGAACTACAAAGCCTTTTTAATTATTCGATGGAAAATGAATCATTTGTAATGTATATGCTTTTTGTTTTTGTTATTCTACCAATATCTTTCTATCCTGTACAGAGTGTTCTAAAATTTTCTGCAGTCTTAGGCACAATATCTGCAAAATGCTCCAATACTATGGTTTCTGCACACTAATCATCAACTAAAACATCCATAAAGACCTGGGATTTCTTTTTGGTTTGATTTTCTCCATGTTCATGGATACCTTTGCAAGGAAGACAATCATCCGAATGGAATAACAAATGCAGCTCTAAATGTAGAGAGAACCATCAAAGAAAGAAACAGAAATGGAAATGCAGAGACCAATGCCCTTGCTAGAGAAAGATTATATTCATGAAAGGAAGCGGTTGCCAACCTTGATTTACCAGCACGACCTGTACTACCTATACAATGAACATAGTGATGAATATCATTTGGTAATTCAAAGTTAATTACAAGCGTAACATGTGGAATATCAATGGGCAGCCACATCTGCCATAGCTAAATTGGTGCAGCTCTACTTTTGAAAAATCTGAGAGCTAGCTTGCTCTCTTTTTGAGATTTATCTCAATGAATACCTGTTGCAAGAAATCCATTCCACGATGGTCAATATTCCAATGCATCAGCTCCCCTCTTTGTCTTCAAAAAGAATAAGGTCAAAGTTTTGCTTTCCATGAGTACTTTTATCTTTCTGAGCATCAATAAGATCTATTAAATGGCTACTATTATCAGCATCAAGAACAAACTCAACTCTTTGTACAATCTGATATATACTGGAACCAACCCTTCCAACTACCATAAATATGTAATTTGAAAAAACTATTGTCTTTCTCATCAAAATCAAGCTAAACCCAATTCTCAACCTCTCAAAATAATGTTTGAACACATCCACAACTCGGTGAAGAAAGAGCAGTAGAGTAGCTCAATTGTAATTATATCTTGAAGCGATCATCAATTAAACTTGCAAAATGCCCAAATATACCAACTTTGCAAGTATGAGACTTTGCATCAAATATAGCTTTGCCTGGTCTAGCATGATCTTCTTCAATTCTGAACTGTCGTTGGTCTGCCTGTACCTCTAGTTATTTCGCTCAGAACTTTCATGTAAATAATCACGTCTCTCTTGAGCATTCTCTCAGGCACTTTAACAAACACTTGTCATGCATCTTCGTAATATCTGAAAGTTATATTCTGGCCTGCTGATGTCAATCTCTACTATCTCTTTCAGTGATAAAAATGTGTTCGTTTCCTCTGCTTATGTTGTTGTATGTTTCAGATGCGTCAGAATCTTCAGCGAGGGTTTTCTTCATTTAATATGGTAGACTTTCTCTTGTCTGATATGACGTCTGCTTCCAACCCGACAGAAACATCTGATTCCAACCCACTTCTAATCACATATCCATGAATCTTCTTACCCTGTTGTAGAGCTGCTAAAGATGCACATGCCTGGAGTACACCACCCATTGTGACCGTGTCAAGTGTCACATTTGCCAACTGCATTTGATGAAAAAGCATCAAGACCTCAAAACCAAGTCCACTGTGGGCATATGTACAAATAATTGATGTCCAGGAGACTACATCCCTTTCAAACATTTTGTCAAATAACTGGCATGCAACTGCAAAACTTCTGCACTTTGCATACATCGCCAGAAGAGCATTTCCAACAGAAACCTCTGCCTTGCATCCGACTTTTAGGCTGAACCCGTGGACTTGCTTACCCTGTTCCAAGGCTTCTAGCTTATCTAATGCACTGAGAACACTGGTGAGTGTATACTGGTTCAAATTCTCACCTGCTTGTTGCGCTTGGCAAAAAAGCTTTAACATTTCTAGAACATCGCCATTCTGGGCATATCCCGTAATCACTGCTTTCCATGAACTCTGTCTTGCTTATGCATCCTGTCCAAAACTTTTCTTGCATCATCTATTCTCACACCTATAGCATACATGGTCAAAAGGGTGTTCTCGACACTAATGTCTGGCTCAACTCTAGTTTTAATCACATGGGTATGGACCTCCTTACCCCGTTGCAGGGTTTCAAGACAATTTCAAGTACTAAGGACCGTTACTAATGTAACATCATCTAGCTTAATATGTGTCTGTGGCATTTGACCAAAGAGCTCCAGAGTTTCATCGCTATATTCATTCTGGGCATATCTTGCTATCATTCCAGTCCATGCAACTGTATCTCGTTCAGACATATTGTCAAACACATCACACCCTTCCTCTATTCTCAAACATCTAACATACATAGTAATAAAACCAACACAGTAACGTCAGATTCAATCCCAGTTTTCACAGCTAAAGCATGAACCAGTTTACCAATTCAAAGAGCCATTAGGCTACCACATGCCCAGAGAACAACAATAAAAGTGTATTGGTTCAGCTTCAATGATGTCCATAGCATTGCCGAGAAGAGCTTCAGTGCATCATCATTGCACTCATTTTGAACGTACCCTAAAATTGCAAAAGTCCAGGAAACCACATCTGGTTGAGATATTTTGTCAAACGCTTGGCGTGCATGGTGCAATATTCCACATTTGCAGTACATGTCAACAACTACACTTCCCACAAAGACATCAAACTCAAGCCAAACTTGAAAATTTTGCAATGAATCTCCATGCCCAATTTCAGAGCTACTAGGCCAGCGCATACCCTGAGAAAACTTGCAAACGTGAACTGGTTTGGCTTGAACCCTTCGAATTGCATTTGCTAAAATAGTTTTACAACCTCATCACTATTCCCATTTTGTATACATCTGGCTATTATTGAATTCCAAGAATCTATATGCTATTCAAGCATTTTATCCAAGAATCTATATGCTATTCAAGCATTTTATTGAACAGTATGGAGGCCGTCTCCATATACCCAAACTTGATACTTGATCTACATGTGCACAAGAGTATTACCCATGGTGAAATCTGAGAAAAGCCTAATTTTTACAATAACTCCTACGTTACCACATGCTCTTAGAACTCTTACAAACATTAATGAATTTCGCACAATGCCCAACTCAAGAATTATATTGTAAACTTCCATTGCCCTCTCTGGCTGCCCATTTTTAGTATATCATGTAATCATAGCAATCCATGTGACCACATTCGCCTCCAACATTTTGTCAAACAATCTGCAGACATACTCTGCAAATTTCACTTCGATGCTTTATAACCTCTGCTTCCTTGCCCATGTAGGTTCAATGTCTAAATATAAGCTCCGATATGACATTGTAACAAACCCAAACTCACTTCTCGCATGTCATTGCAATTCAACCTTTGGCACAGGGCAATTTCAAAATTCAAATACCCAACTCAAGAATTCTATTGTAAAATTTTGTTGCCCTTTCCAGCTGTCCATTTTGAGTTATATCCTACAATCATAGTAGTCCATTTGACCACATTCGGCTCCAACATTTTGTTAATTAGTTTGCAAGCATACTCTGCAAATGTCGCTTTTGTGCCCATGTAGGCTGAGTGTCTAAACCTAAGCTCTAATACCACAATGTAATGCACCCAAACCCCACCTCTAGGCCACATTACTCCAATATTCACTATGTACATACAATATTTTCAAAATTCTTTAAACTTAACTTATTAATTCTTTGATGCAATGAGTAATTATGCCCAAATAGGGCTTTGATACTACATTGTAACACAACTCAAACTCACTTTTGGGCATATGTAGCCATAATTTAACCTCTGACATAGGGCAATTTCAAAATTCCCGAAATTGGACTCAGTTTATATTTGATACCAGAATTAACCTATAATTATGAATGAATACCCATATTGTCATGTTATGCATCTCACAGGTAATCATGCAAATGAACAACAATGCAGGCACACAGATACATAAACATATTATTCATAACAGTATTTAAATAAAAACATATACACAATGGAATTTAAACATGAAAAATATAACAAAGCACTTATCTTTAGATAAATCACCAATTGGTTGCAGACCTCAGACGTTCCACCCAGTCATAGACATTGTTGCTCCAAATATCTCAATAGTAGGTCACCCTCGAGTTGGGGTTATGACTCCACTGTGGCAAAGGATTCCTAAGCTGAAATAAGGTCTCACAAATGGTGTAGGTGTTCTCTAGCCAAAGTACCAAACTCCAACAACAATTCCACCATACAACCTTTCATTCCCCATCAACCTGCACAACCCAAGGAGGTGTACCCCCTTCTCTACACCGTAATCCCTATGGTTGTCCCACTTCCCTTCCAAGGCTCCAGTACAACTCGGCTAGGAAGTCTCAGAGCTCTATGGCTCCAGGAACTCTAGCCGCACTCAAGAGCCTCCAAGAACCCTCCAAGCTTCACACCTTGGGCAACCACCCAAATAATTCTTACTCCAAGGCTCTAGCCTTCCTCAAGGCAACACATTGAGAATTGTGCACTAAGTCCCCAATAGAATTCACCTAGAATTCAAGGGATTTATAGACAAAACAAGGTTACAGAACTCTCCTAGCTCACCCTTAACTCAATTCATCAATAATAACCAAAAAACGACCTAACAAAGATACAAATTTAGCTCAGCAAGGTAAACTAGTACAAAGGTGCAAATCAAGTACAACATAGTACAATGGTACAAATGAGGTACAATGGTAAGAATGAATGGAATAATGTCCCATTCCCATAGAAAATAAAGCTTAAATATGCATGGACCCTACTTGTCCCCTAGCACTCAAAGAATCACTTTGGAACCTTTTCTCAAACTTAGGCTAAAATGCTCATGTGACTTTTGCTTTGGAATATAATATTATTTTTGGCATTAAGCCCATTTTTAGGTCTCCTAGCCCCCTCACCTTTCCCTCTCATGGAGTCTTAGCCCCCAATACTCTTTTTCCTACAGTCTGTAGTCGTGATGTATTTTTATTAATTATAAGAGTTTATGTACAAATTTGCATTACCAAGCTCTTTGGTCTTTCAATATACAGACTCTCTGACCTTTCATCTTTATGGGCACTTTGGCCAAAAACATATCGGCTCACCAACCTAAGTATCATATGTACATATACATTTAAAATCCAAGGATCAAGCCAGGGTATTGTATCAGTAGATGATTTTGGAGATGCCATTTGATTAAGTTTCCACATGTTTATTTTTGCAAAGATAAAATTTTAGAACTAAAATATTGGTTGTAATTGCACAAAGACTGGAGTTAATGGTATTTATAACTAGAAAAGATAAATTGAGGGATACAAAGCTACCTTCAGGTTTGATGCCTAAAATTTGTTCATGAGATTCTATCCTTTTGTTTCAATCTGATTTTGAGGCCAAGATGGAACAAATCTTCGATGTTGATGCTCAAACTCCAAACTTTAGTTTAGGTTGTTAAGAAATCAATAGAGATTTTAATTATCTTCCATTGTCATGGGTCATGAATGATATACTTCTCACTTCAAAGCTTATATTTTATAGAACCTACGGGCTACAATCTACAAGGTGTGACATCAAAACTTTGATTCGCTAAACGACAACAAACTTTTATGACAAATGGAGCACAATACATACAATTTGAAAGAGATATTTTGTACTTTGGAGGTTGGTAGTCAGTTTTGGAACATAACAGATTTGAGATAAATATGAATCTTTTCCAAAAAGAGTAGTGTATGCTTGTAATTGTAATAACAAAAAATTTCCAAATCCCCATAACAATTAACATAATAAACCATGATTCATAACACCAGATAAAGATGTTTAAAGTACATAGACATAAGTCGAATGTAGAGGTTTCCACTGATGTGTTTAACATCAAGAAAATGTAGAGGTTTCCAGTGATAATCCTTCAGAAGGTGAAGAAAATTTACTAGAAAATGTAGAGGTTTCTAGTGATACTCCTTGAGAAGGTGAAGAAAATTTACCATGTACTGGGAGAAATAATGTCTTGACCAATGTTACTAGAGTGTGGAGCGAAGCGGGAGTGTCATTTTCCAAAAATCTCTGAAGCGAGAGTGTCCTCAGAGCATTTGTTATATATATATATATATATATATATATATATATATATATATATAGAGAGAGAGAGAGAGAGAGAGA
>CBVK0103516931.1:0-16137 GCA_900067695.1 Picea abies
TCGAAGGTGGTGTGGGCCCATAACCTCTTAGAATATTCTGCTCATTTCACCATAGACAATGCTACACCATTGTCACCCAACCATAGGCATAAAGCCACCCCTGAGCACCGTAACCTTTGACAGAAAGAATGATTCCGGGAAGCCTCACTAGAACCAACAAATAAACCAGGGTAGTGCACCTTCTCCAGAGGTAGCACACAAGATAGAGTACCAAAAGACTGAACAGGGAATTACTGTACACCTGTAGCTCCTCCTCAACACTTGCGCCTTGCTTCTAGATGACTGAGTGTGTGTACAAATGAGTTGGAGTGCCTCTCTTCAAGCAGGGCCGACCTTTCCTTTTCTTCATATAATACTTCAATATTACTTATTCTGCTGAGCCGCCTTGTATTCAAGGGTTTTCACACATCTGTTTAGGTTTTCTCTTGCTTCTGGAATATTCCATTCTAGTCAAAGGTTTATCAATGGAGGTTAATACCTCCCGCAGCTACCAAAACATCAACACATCTCTCCCTTGGATTGCCTCTCCACTTTTGGAGTCGGCTTTCTAGGTTCTAGATTAGATTTCTATTCTGTTTGTACTTCCCGCTTCTTCTTTTTATAGGAGCCGCTTTAGTGCTCCCGCATTGTATAAACATCATTGTACCTAATAGTCCCATTGACCTACTTCAGTGGTCATTTGTCGAACATTAATACATTTATCTTATCTTATCTTACTACCAACCGACACCTAAGCAGCCATAAATGCTTGCCTCACTAGCACCAAACTTCACTAACAGACACAACCAATCTATAATAATGAGATGACAAACTATCTAGCCTACTGACTAGGTTCCTTGAATTTGAATGAGCTAAACCTTGGCTGAAGAGAAGTGGTGGCAGGACCTTTGTCTCCTTTGATTATTGAGCCAATAGAAAAAGTCACTTGAAGACCAAGAAATCCAAGAGCAAAACCAATTGCTGTCTCAACCAAATACACAATGGAAAAAACCAACCTTATCCAAAGAGGCTTGAACAAAAGAAAATATACAACTATTTTGAAGTTGAACTCTTAGGAGAACTGAAAAATCTGTTTCAAAATCCCACTCTTATAAGCTATCAAAGATATGCCCATTTACAAAAAAATTATCGAGGAACTATCCATTAAGAGACTTGGAAGGAAGAAAGGAGATCCCCCCACCATTAATGTTGTGGGGTAGCTTGTTGACCTCATGTTGGCGAAGATCCTTACCCTCTGATACTTTGATCTAGGCAACCCTGTAGTGGAAGTCTATATAAACAAATGCTTAATAAAAAATACCTTGATAGATTTGGGGACAGTAATCAATGTGATGATCAAGGACACAATGCTCAAGTTAAATTTGAGAGAAGTATTGAGACATACAACCACTGTCCTTTAGCTGGCAGACAGGTCTACTCTTAGCCTAGAGGGAATGTTGAAAGATGTCAGTTTCAATAGATTCATGGGATTATCCAATAGACTTTATATTACTGTAAACCAGGGTAAAACTCAATGGATATCCACTTATACTAGGTAGACCATGGTTAGCCATAACAGATACATACATTGGTTGCAGAACGGGGGATATGACAATTGGAAATGGTTAATTACAAAAGAGATTCACTCTACCCCTTGCTAAGCCTTTTATTGAGATTGCAATACTATTATGGGTAGGACAAGGAGATGGTGAAGTCTTTGGAACTACTGTTTAGGCTATTCTCACTATTGACATTGCCTTAGCATTGAAAGATGTAGATGAGGACACATTCCTTTCAAATTATATGCAAAATTTGTATCCCAACACTGTTTGAATTTTAGACTACCTTGACAATGAGGATGATAAAGACAAGCCAAGCACATCAACAACAAATCAAACCTAATGGCAAGACTTATTCATTGTTGAAATAGGAGAACAATCTATTAAAACAATAGAAATCTTCCCTGCTAAAACTCTAAAAATCAGCAAAGATTTAATTTCTGTCCAGAAACAATAGCCGTTAGACATCTTTAGAAATCACAGTTCTGCCTTTGCTTGGGACTATAGTGACATGCAAGGCATTCATCTTGACATTTGTAAACATCATATCTACATCAAGGATGATTCTTTTCCAATTAGGCAGCCACAAAGGGGAGGACGAACCCTGCAATAAAAAACATGTTAAAATTGAACTCTAAAAACTTCTAGATTCAAGCTTTATATACCCTATCTCACAATTGAATGGGTATCTCCTTTGGTCATTGTTCCCAAGAAAGGAGGAAAATGGAGAATCTGTGTGGACTTTGTAGAGCTTAATAAAGCCACTAGAAAGAACTATTTCTCCCTACCATTCATTGACCAAGTGCTAGATGCCTTATTCAAGAAGAAACACTTTTCCTTTCTAGTTGGGTTTAGTGGATACAATCAAATACAGGTCATCCCAAAAGATCAAGACAAGACTAAATTCATTGGCCTTGGGGAACATTTGCTTATAAAGTACTCCCATTTAGATTGTGTAATGCCCCTGCTACCTTTCAAAGAGTTGCTTTTGTAGATTTTTGAGGAACTAGAAGGCTGCCCAACAGGTCTGTCTTTGACCTCTTGTTGGGCTCTAAGTTTGAGTTATCAAAGCTGTCCTTGCTGCTGTTTTAGGACAGAAAACAGGTCTGAAATTTTCTGCCCAAAATTCTGCCCTCTAATTGATGATTATATGCTCTTTTAAGGTGCCCTTGCAAGTGTTTACGTAACTGATGTTAGCACATGCAAATACCTTAAAACAAATAACACTCCTCTAGGATATTAACAAGCTCCTAATGCTGATATAAAACTAAGCATACATGAAAATTGAACACATGTAATTTTTGGTCAACATGACCATGGACAAAACCCCCCCAGGGAAAACTAGTTTAGGATAGATGTATATACTATATATATGGAGTGTCTGAAGCAATGAATACAATGAAGAAGTAAATACAAAAGGAACCTGAACTCCTTGCAAGCTCCTCTCAAGCTATGCAATAGATTCCTTAAGAAATGCCCCCCTAGAAGAGTGCGCTTTCTTCTCCCTTGAGACTAGTGCGCCCTTGACCTTTCCTTGGCTGTTTGAGAAACCCTTGTACACAATGTTCCACTTGTATGCTGCCTCAAACCTGCACCGATCAGATCTGCAATAGCTCCACTCCACCTAGTGCTTGCAAGCTTGCGCCCTCTCTCCACAAGTGCGCCCTCCCTCCACAAGTGCGCCCTCCACCAAGCAAAAACACTAACACACAAACAATGAAAGCTCAAGCCTCCTTGCGCCCTCCATGAATGAATGCGCCCAAGCTAGCTCCCTCAAGCCTCCTTGCGCCCTCCATGAATGAATGCGCCCAAGCTAGCTCCATCTAAGCCTCCATTCTCCACTTCCTCCTCCTCACCAAACTCTCCAAGTGAGCAAGTGAACAATGAGCCTCCATTTGGCCCTATGCACCCTCATATGCCATCCTTAGCCAAACCTAGAGATCAATGGCTAGGATCAACTCTAGCCATCTCTAATCCATGGGTGAGATCTCATCTCAAGTATCTCACTTAGAAACCCACTTTTGGTTAAGTTTCCTAAGTTTGCTTTATGTTCCCTAATTCACTGACAAAGTGAATTAATAGTCACTTTTGCCTTAAGTGACAAATTTCACCTTTTTGACTTAGGATAAAGTCAATGTGAAATTAGACATAAAGTACAAGGTACAAAGGGTCAAACATTTCTCTCTTGTGGTTAGAGAACCACAACCACAAGGGGACCACTTCCCAAGGTACACCAAAACTCAACAGTGTTGAGCATTTTCTTAGATTTAATCCATGATAGTGTGGAAATATACCTGGATGATTTCATTGCTTATGGAAACATATTTCAAGAAGCATTAACTAATTTGGAAAATGTTCTCAAGTGTTGCCAATAAATGATTTTATCCCTAAGAAATGAGAAATGCTTTATGCTTATGACTGAGGGGAGAGTTTTAGGACATCTTATATCTTCCCGTGGTATTGAAGTTGATCCTACCAAGATAACTATCAATCATCAACTACCAGTACCTCATAAATAAAAACATGTTAGAAGTTTTCTTGGCGATGTAGGGTACTATAGAAGATTGATTAAGCATTTTAGTAACACTGTTGCACTCTTGTTTACCCTTTGGTCCAAAAATGTGAAATTCTATGATATCAAAATGCCAATAGGAATTTGAGGTCCTAAAAGAAAAATTAGTTTCAACTCCCATCTTGCAAGGACCTAAGTGGGATATGCCATTTTACATCCACATTGGTGTCTTTGATAGAGCACTAGGAGCAATCCTTGGACAACAGGAATTCAAAGAGCCATATGCCATTCAAATTTTACTATATCAATAAAAATCTCTTAGGCATAGAATTGAAATACATAGTTACAAAGGAGTTCCTTGTAATAATATATGCAATCAACAAATTCAGACATTACATAACTGATTATCCACTTTTTGTGCACACGATTCAAGAATTAAATATTTAATGAACAACTAGTTTTGAATGGAGGAATTATTAGATGGTTATTATTGCTGCAAGAATTTGACCTAACCATACTTGACAAGCCTGGTAAGCAAATTGTTGTGGTAGATTTTTTATCGAGCTTAACTAACACTGTAGAAAGGGAGGTTGTTGATATCTCTTTTTTGACGAGCACCTTATTTGCCATCTCAATACAAAACCCCTTTGTTTGCCAACATAGCTAATTATCTTCCTGTAGAAAAGTTTCCTCAACACTTTTCATACAAAGAACGTTGTAGTATTGTAAGACAAAGTACCTCGTATACCTAGATAAAAGGCTACTTGTTCAAGGTTGGACCAAACCATATACTTCATTGTTGCATTAGAGAGGATGAAGTGTATGACATTCTGCATGCTTGTCACGATGAACCATATGGGGGCCATTTTGTTACAAAGAGGACAACCTGTAAAATTCTTCATGCAGGGTGGTACTATTTGCCCACACTACACAATGATGTTGTAGAATATGTAGTCCATTGTGATGAGTGTCAAAGGATGGGGACGCTTACTGTTAGATTTTCTTAATTTTCAGAGCATTAGGATTATCAGTGATCTTAGTGTTGATGATTACAGCTTCGTGAGACATCCTCTAGGACATGTTTTCCTTTGAGACTGAGTTGAGTTGACCTGTGAGAGAGCCCATGTGATGGGTGCGTCGTTCCTCTCTGGACTGAGATGAGAGGATGTGTGCCCCTGTGTGGGGTGAGGGTGCCCATGAGATGGGTGTGTCATTCCTCTCTGGATTGAGATGAGACGATGTGTACCCCTGTGTGGGGTGAAGGTGCCCATGTGATGAGTATGCGTTAGACTCTGGACTGAGTTGTTATGACGTGCCAACCTTTCTTAGATAGATTCCGTCAATAATATAATCCAACCATGAACCAACTCTCAAGAGCAACGAATAATGAAGAAACCTTAACACAAGGCTAGCGCACTAGATAGAGCTAGCATACCAAATAGCTGCAACAAAAACACCATCCAGAGACAACGCACCTCTTCTCAAGGAGAGCGCACAAGAGTAAACCACCACCAAGAATAACCAAGAATCTCCAAGAGCTGCAGTGCTGTGTCTTCCTTGCTTTCCTCAGATGAGCGCCTTCTTCTTGAGTGAAAGATGAGTGAGTGTGTGTCTCCAAATGAGCAAGATGTCTCCTTATTTATAGCCTTCAAGTCACTTTAGCTGGGCTGACTTCTTCTCTGGGAATTTCTATTTGCCCTTTATCTTTTTCCTATGGGCCGACTTCTCTTTATGGAGCTTCTAATTTCACTTTATTCTTTTCCCGTGGGTTGACTTCTCTCCTGGGGTGTTCTTCCACTGTTCAATGGTCTTCCTTTGACTTCTAGAATCTTCTTCTCTTCTAAGAAAGGTTGTCTAGGAGGAAAATACCTCCCGCAGCTACCAAAACATCAACACTTACATAGAAATATGAGATGCTAGTCCAACCATAGATATCCATGGAACTATTTAAAAAATGGGGCTTAGATTTTGTAGGGCCCATTGACCCACCATCCAACCAGAAATAACATATACTAGTTTGCATAGATTACTTGACAGAGGGGACAAAAGTCAAAACAATGAAGAGTGCTAAGAAAGATAAAGTGGAAGAATTTCTTTATGAGAACATCTTTACAACATTTGGGGTGCTAAGAAATGCCTAATTTGACCACGTAACAGTACCCAAAACACTTGGAAACATCAAAATGGGTATGAAATGCCTTGGAAACGCTATCAATAGTATGTCAACCTAGAAATGGCCAAAATGCCTTGGAAATGTCGTCGACCGTCTCCTACGACGTTTCCAAATTTCTAGGTTGACCTACATGCTCGAGAGGGGCTTGAGACCCATAGGAAAATATTGCCTTGTATGTGCCAACAACTCTTTAAGACAAAAGAAAGATAGGGGATTGAGCTTTGAGGAGTTTGTGACCTTGGTAATTAATGGTAATATTAATTGTAAAAGTTGACATTCTCCTATATTAAAGTAGGTTGTATAGGTCTTTCCCCTATATGTTGAGATCTTGGCCCTAGCTCGGCCTCTCCTCTTCAGTCTTGGCCCTAACTCGGCTTACCTTTAGCAGAGAACATCTTTCCCTTGACAAATCGATTCATTACTCAATAGCATAATGAGAAATAATCTCAGCCATTAGATCTAGATCTTGATCAATGGCTAGGACTTAATCTCTTGATGAGACAACTTAAATATACTTTTTGAGTTCTCACAACTTAGAGAACCTTTCTTCACTATAATATTCTAACACTCCCTCTTAGTGAGGAAAGTGTTCTATATGACTCCCATCTTTTCCATGAAGTATTCAAATTTCCCTTTAGGCAATCCTTTAGTTAGGATATTTGAAACCTGCTCATTTGTGGAGATGTATTGAAGCCTCATCGCCCCTTTCTGTACTCTATCCCCGATGAAGTGGTACTGGATCTCAATATGCTTGGATTTGTCATGAAAGACTGGGTTCTCTGAAAGTTTAATACGACTTTGATTATCACAGTAAATTATTGTAGGATTCAAATCAGAAATGAACAAATCAACAAGTATCTTACGAAGCCAAAGGGCTTCACAACTTACTTGATTTGTTGCCATGTACTTGGCCTCTGCAGAATTGAGAGCTACAGACTTTTGCTTCCTGCTGTACCAAGAGATCATCCTTGATCCCAAGCTGAAGCAACAACCAGAAGTACTCTTCCGATCCATCACATTCCCTGCCCAATCTGAGTCTGAATATCCCACCAAGCTAATTTGGTCTCCCTTCACATACTGAAGTCCATACTCTATGGTACTTTCAAGTATCTCAAGATGTGTTTGGCTGCAATCCAATGTACTCTCCTAGGATACACCATGTGCTGACTGAGAGTATTGACAACGAAGCAGAGATCGGGTCTAGTGTTGACCAAGTACATCAAGCAACCAATCAATTGCCTGTAGATGGTGGGATTCACCTTCTCTGACTTAGAGGTGTTCAATTTCTTGAGATTTGTAATCATGGGAGTGGCCATAGTTTTGTAGTCCTCCATCCCGAATCTTTTAAGAATCTCAACTGTATATTTTCCTTGACCAAGGAAATTCTCACCCTCTTGTTGCTAGACTTCTAAGCCAAGAAAATAATGCATTAGCCCCAAATCTTTCATCTCAAATTCTTTGGCTAAGTTGTTCTTGCAACTTGTAATTAGAGTTTCTGTACCTTTCAGGAACATGCCATCAACATATAGAACAAGAATGGGAATATCACTTTTATTTCTGAGTAGGTACAAATTATGAATCTGCATTGCTTTTGACAAACCCAATGCTCTGGAGATAGCTGTCAATTCTGGAATACCACGCCTTGGGTGCCTGCTTGAGTCCACAACGAGACTTTTTTAATCGATAGACATGACTTGCTCTATCATGAACTTCAAATCCCAGTGGTTGTTTCAAATAGACTTCTTCCTCAATCTTCCCATTGAGAAATGCTGTGTCTTGACATCCATATGATGAATCTTCCACCCCATCTGAGTGGCAATGGACATCACTGCTCGAATGGAGGTATAACGAGCTACAGGAGCAAATGTCTCATCATAGTCTACTTCTTCCTGCTAAGAGAAACCACGAGCTACAAATCTAGCTTTGTACTTTTCAATGCCGCCATCTGCTGCATGCTTGGTCTTGAAGATCCACTTGGAGCTTACCACAGACTTTCCTTTCGACCTTGGCACAATTTCCCATACTTCATTTTTCATTATTGAGGCATATTCTTCTACCATACCATGTTTCCATACCTGCTTCTTAACAACTTCCTCAAAGCTGGTAGGTTCAGACTCAATAATATCACTCATAAACAATTTCCCATACTTCATTTTTCATTATTGAGGCATATTCTTCTACCATACCATGTTTCCATACCTGCTTCTTAACAACTTCCTCAAAGCTGGTAGGTTCAGACTCAATAATATCACTCATAAGTGCGACATATCCTGAGTATCTCTGAGGAGGTTTACTTGTTCTGACTGAAATCCTTGGGGCTTTTACTTGTTCACTGGCTTCTTTCAATAATTGTTCTGCCCACTTTGGTTTTCTTTTCTTGGAGGATTTTGACTGATCTTCCACCTGTTCCTGAGTCTGCCACTCGGTAGGAGATTCTGTAGACTGAGGAGATGATGCTTCCTCCTGCTAAGAAGTTTCTGTTTCCAGAACATCTTCATCCCTAAAAGACTTCTAGAAAGCTCTCTCTTCTTCAAATTTGACGTACCTTCTTTCCACTGTTTTCCTGGTAGATGGAAATCATGGAATGTACACCTTGTAGGCTCTGGAAGTTTCTACCGTGGGATCCAACTTGGTCCGATTTTGTGCAGGAATATGACAATAGACAATTCATCCAAAGATACATAGATGTCCGATGTCGAGTTTCTTCCCGGTGAAGGCTTCTTCTGGAGTTACATTTCCTAATACTCTGTGAGGACTCCTATTTAGAAGATATACTGTAGTGTTACAAGCTTCTGCCCAAAGGAACCTTGGAAGATCCTGATCATTGCTGCCCCTACAATTGCTCTGTTCTTCCTTTCTGACACTCCATTCTGTTGAGGAGTGTATGGGACTGTTAACTCCCTCTTAATTCATGCTTTTGCACAAAAATTCTTGAAGGCATGAGACGTGTATTCTCCTCCATTGTTTGATCTGAGGACTTTTATCTTCTTCCCAGTTTGATTTTCAACAATAGCCTTAAACTCTTGAAACCTTCTGAGAACCTCTTTTGAGGTTTTTCCTTATAGAAAATAAATCCAGTTTTTTTTTGAGAAGTCATCTCTGAAGCTAATGCAATATCTGAACTTACCCCCTATAGAGAGAGATGACATGGGGCCACAGATATCAGAATGGATCGGATCCAAAATTCCTTTGGACCGATGATCGCTTTTAGGAAATGGTGCTCTCATATATTTTCCTAGAGCACATCCTTTGCATTCTGCACGATGATCTGTACTGAATGGAGGCATTCCTGTCAGAATCTTGCCCAAAATCTTAAGGGCCCCATGACCAATATGAGCCATCCTCCTGTGCCATAGTTCACTATCTCTACTACCATTGCTATTGGCTAGAGCATAATGTGAGTCAAACTGAAGCTCTTATAGTTTATCTTTTCTTACCCTAATGACTTGCTTAGATTCTGAAGCCCTTTGCTCCTTGAAGAATACTTCATATCCCTTGTCTTCTAAAACAGATACCGAGACTAGATTTTTCTTTAATCCAGGGACATAGAGAACATCTGAAAGGTAGAGAGGTTTTCCTGACTCCCTCTCAGACTTTATAGTTCCTATCCCTTTTGGATGATATGCAGAGTCATCTCCTAGAAGAATCTCAAAGTTAAAACCTTTTTCTTCAAGATTACTGAAATAATGTTTATGACCAGTCATATGACTGGATGCTCCACTATCAATATACCAAACATCTCTGGTTTGAGTACTCGATCGACAAGCTCTGCAACTGTTGTCTGCCATTCCAACTCAATAGTGAAGTTGGGCTGCTCAGATCCTATGCTCTGATACCATGTAAAATTTATAGAACAAAATCATAGATATCCCAAGAAACTCAATGATCTGGAAATGCACATTTATGCTACAAATAAACACAATATTCAGAATAAAGAGCAACCACATGAGAAAAAATATTTTTACCCAGCTAACTTCTTCTGGTCAGATTATTTATTTTTAAGAATAATAGTACAGGGCAGAAGATCTCTTATCTCGGATCTTAAATAATCCTCCTTAATCAGTTTTATGCAAGTACAAATCGACCCTAGGTATCTCCCATTGTACGGATTGAGTCACTTCTTCTTCTTGACGGTACAAATCAACATTACTTTCTCTTCTGTTGTATGGATCAGTCTGTACTCCTCGCAAGCTGAGTGAATCAGACGTATTCCTCTTCTGGATGTACGGATCGGGCTGTACTACCTGTAAGCTGTAAGGGTCCTTCCCCTATATGTCGAGATCTCGGCCCTAGCTCGGCCTCTCCTCTTCAGTCTTGGCCCTAACTCGGCTAACCTTTAGTAGAGAACTTCTTTCCCTTGACAAATCAATTCATTACTCAATAGCAATCTCAAACATCTTTTTATACTTGAAGTTGATCCATGTGAAAGAATGAGAAATGATCTCAGCCATTAGATCTAGATCTTGATCAATGGCTGGGACTTAATCTCTTGATGAGACAACTTAAATGTACTTTTTGAGTTCTCACAACTTAGAGAACCTTTCTTCACTATAATATTCTAACAAACCAAAGAACTGAACTTCATGAACCCAATGTTTTCTTGCAAAAATAAAACTACTTCGACTGCTTGGAGTAGTTCAAGTAGTCTTTGTAGTCCTTGAAGTATGATTCCTTTAATTCTTATTGGATGTCTTCTGGTCCATGTCTTTCATTCTCCTTCAAAATCTTATTTTTCATCGACAGTGTATCATATTGAAAAGGCTCATTCTAGGTATTATGAACATCAGGCCTATTATAACGCCACTTTGGACTTGACTGATGGAGGTTCTCAGAAAAATCAACCTGTTTGCGCCCTTTAGGTTCATTCACGTCAAATCTCAATCCCATCAATTGAGCCCACCTTGAGAAGGGAATTTTGGATTTCATTAATTGTTGGTGGATTTCTAAGGAATAGTAATAATTCAACAAAAACGAGAGAAAACAATTTCAATTTGTGGAATGATACGTCCAACTTGGAACATGTGAGTAGTGTTTGCTTCAAAACTTACCCCATAACAATCTCTAACTCTTTTACCTACTTCATATTTGATAAATGGTTCCCTCAGAGCCTCCCACTCAAGTGGGTGGAAACCCAACAGTTTGGCGTGAAACTCTACTTCACACAAACTCTATCCTTTTTTGAGGAGGACAAGGAAGGGGTGCTCCATCCCAACATGGATATCCTTTTCTTGTCTTCCTATGAAATTGTCCATATTTATGATAAACAATCTGCATATTACTCAAACTAAAGCATCCCATAGAATAAATAATATCTTAAAATTTTCCTCCAAACTGTGTATATTGTTCTTGATGCAATGATGTGAATTAACCATATTGATTGTTGTTATATATATATATATATATATATAGATCCATTGCATTTTTTACTTTGCATAGAGTTTTAAAAATAAATCAATAAACATGTAGCTTCCTAAATGTTGGAGTATGTTTCGACCTTATACACCTGTCTTGTGAAGTATATTTTTTTATTGATTTATTTGTTTTTCTCTACTTTTGTACATCCGAGTTGTTACAATCCTAATCACGATACTTTCACCAATCACATATGAGACTCTGAAAATTTAGCCACATTAAGCCACTATATTGAATGCGAGCTTCAAGCAAGCATACTTCATTTCCTTACCTACTTATGTACTACCTTACACTCTCCTCTTCAAACATAATTGTTGTTGACAAGTTTAATGAGACTTGCCTTCCAAATGTTTTTTTTGTAAGTAAAAGAGATTGTATTACCTTAAAGAAACATCATGTCGGCTTGGGCCTTGTCGACGGTTGTTGGCTTGCGCTGTGTTGGTGGCGACTTGAATGACTGCTGCTGGCGATGGCCAACGACCGCACTCCCTTTGCTCCTCTGCCAACTCCTCCTGCTGCCCAACCCACATAGCCTGACGATTCTCTCACCTGCTTGGCCTTTCTCCTTTGTTGCAACCTTGCTCACACACTTGCTGGCCAACTGCACTGCTTCGGTCGTCACTTCTTAGCAGTGTGCTGCTGCTGATCTTGCCTCTGTCTGAGTTGTCGCTCCTTGCCCAGCCTCCACGTCCTCTGCAAACAACCGTTCCCTGCTCAGCTTGCGACTCTTCTACCTCAGCGTGCGCCTGCTGCTCTCTTCGATGGCTACACCTGTAGTTGTCACTCTCTCCTGCTGTTGATCCCAATAGATCCACGGAAATTTCTTCAGCGCATCGCAGACTATTTCACGCTGCGTTGGATCCTTCAACTTGATCTTAGCCCAACACCCAGTTTGCTGTCAGATCGCGGCCCATGTAGTTGTACGACGTACGACAGTGTTAGCACACTTTTTCACCCTCCAATCAGATCTGATAATTAAAAATCGCGGCCCATGTAGTTGTACGACGTACGACAGTGTTAGCACACTTTTTCACCCTCCAATCAGATCTGATAATTAAAAATCAGCGATGGAAAAGTGTCTAATTAAAGGAAGAAAGCCCCAAATTGTCACGAGCAATCCTCCTCTCCGTTCGGGTTGGTGCATGCCAACCTTAGGGGGGAGTTCCTTGGTACTGGGCTGCTGATTTGTACCTGATTTTCTGCAAAAAACACACAAAAACAGTGGCAAAAATGCTTTGGACAGCATATAAACACTCTGCCAAAGCGTTAGGAAAAGATAGTAAAATTTTGCTTGGAGGGATCCTGTAGTGTTAGCATGAGAGAGATGAAAGAAATAGGGAAAGAAACCACTTAAAATATAGATGGATATCACAATAAATGGTAATGAACTATTAATCAATGAACAAAAGTAAGAACACAATGCCGACAAGAAGGAAAGTTCGATGAAAACACAACACTTCTTTATTAAAGTCTTGCCAAAAGGTTGATTGTGCCACAATAGACAAGTCCAAAACCGATACAATGATTATCCTTGCTGCTGCTGCAAAAATCCAACCATTGTTTAATATAGAGACCTCCAATATATAGTATCAAGGGCGCACTTTCCAAGGAAGAGAGACCATGGCACATAGGAGGTGGAATAGGGAGTAGGGAAAGGAGTGTATGCATATGAGGAAGGAAGAGTCAGGGATACATGCGCACTAGGAGAAGTGGGTGTGACGAGGTGTAGTGCTAACGCATGAGCGGCCAAGACATGCACTCATGATGTGATATGCACCCTATATCTTAGGAGACAAGCTCATGGGAGGATAGGGAATCAAGTGAGGAAATAAAGTATGGGATAAATAGGAATTAGGCGCATGATGGGAAGAAGGGAGAATTTGAGGATGAGTGAGGAAGTGTTGATGGAGGAGTAGATGCGCATAAGAGAAGGAAATATGCCCTAAAACTTAGGAGAAGGCACACTTGGGATAAACACCCACGTCTGAGGGAATTAAGATAGAGTAGGCACATTAATGGAGAAAAATGCTAGGGAATAGGATTTAGAAGTGATAGATGGCGCATGCAAGAAAGGAAGAGGGAGTGAATAATGAGAAGGGGGTCATGCGTTTTGGTGTTTAAACACTAAATTTGGCCAAAGCATTCATGAGATAGCAAACATGAGGAATTGCGCCCTATTATTTAGGGATTTAATGTTTAAGAGCAATTAAACATGAATTTAGAGGAATTAATGCATGGAAAGTGGAGTTATGGCGAGTGAGAGAAACGTTAGTGAGAAAATTAAGCCTTGATTGGTTCAATCATCCCCATGGGGTTGCCACCTCACCCATGCGCCCCCTTTAATTAATTAATTTTTGAATTTAATGCTTTTGCCTTGGAAAGTGCACCCTTCACCAAATGATGCCAAGTATACGCCACATGTCACACTAAATCACCGCCACATGTCGGAATTTGACCCTGACACTTGTCACCTTTGGAGCCAACCACCCCTGCTATAAATAGAAACTGCTAAATAGGGTTCGACTCCTAAAAAATAGAAAACTGTAAAAAATGTGTAGGATGACTAGGATAACACTGCCATGTGTTATATGTCTCATCAGATTAAATTTTCCGAGAGGATTCCAAATATGCAATCATAATCGACATGCGAGCCCTGGTGCTCAACTTACTAAAAATAGAAAGTTCTTGCATGTCGCCCAAAAAAGTGCCATCGGACTCAGAATCATGCAAGGACCAACTCTGTATGCTCAGTATTATTAAATCAGTCTCTGATCACTGTCTCCTAAAACGTAGGGTCACCTGCTATATATAGACATCTCTCTCTTTACTTGAGTCAGATTGGGCTTCAGCTGAGAGAGTCCAGATTCTTCTTCTTCGTCGCATCATTAGATGTAAGCAGACAGTACCCCAACACATCATTCTTGCAGAGTTTGGAGATTAGCCCTTCCGACTTGGGACGGTTTTCAGATTGGTTTCATTCTTGCATCGTGTTCGAGGCCTTGCAGACTCCAAAAAGGGAAGGGATCAGTACCCTTATCTGGCGTATTGCTCTTCTGAGACTATTGCCCTTTCCACTCCTCTGGGCCGGGCTAGATGTTGGTTTGCAGGGGTTTCAGATCTCCTAGAGTCTATGGGCATTCAGTTGGATCGTTTCCCTCCCTTTTGATATTCCTTAGATGCTCCTGGTCACCTTTTACCTACTAGAGAGGAGCTGAACAAGATCATCAGGGAGGACATTTACAGGTAGTTCGTCCAGGTCACCTGGGTCAAACCCTCCGAGAGGGTTGTGCCCAAAGATGGCCTTTTACGCTGAGCACTTCTTAGAGTTGAGAGATGAGCTTATTGTTCGACCCCAACATACGTTTCGTCACTGGATGCATGCTCTTTGCATCCCTCTAGGTCAGTTCATAGTGGGTTCCCATAGACTTCGAGTAGAGATAGACCACCGGATTGATAGATCAGACAGAACTTGTCAGGTATGCCATTTACAGGAAATGGAGACTGAAATGCACTTCATTTTTGGATGCCCCATCTACTATGAGATCAGAGAGGAAGATTCCATTGGTTGTTCAGGGGTTCTCAGACCCTCACTGACTTTTTTAGGTATCCCAATCAGAGATGTTTGACCCTTTATATGCAAGAGGCTCTCAGGTTTCGAACATATATTCTTCAGCCTCCCATCAGACCAGACCCCACTCAGAGGATCGAACATATATTCTTCAGCCTCCCATCAGACCAGACCCCACTCAGAGGATCACGACATTTTTCAGGGTACTACCTTCTGACAAGGGCACCAAGAGATCGTCGGATATCAGTACATATCCAGACCCTTATCTGGCATATTGCTCTTTTGAGACTATTGCCCTTTCCACTCCTCTGGGCCGAGCCAGATGTTGGTTTGCAGGGGTTTCAGATCTCCTAGAGTCTATGGGCATTCAGTTGGATCGTCTCCCTTATTTCTGATATTCCTTAGATGCTCCTGGTCACCTTTCACCTACTAGACAGGAGCTGAACAAGATCATCAGGGAGGACATTTATAGGTAGTTCGTCCATGTCACTTGGGTCAAACCCTCCGGGAGGGTTGTGCCCAAAGATGGCCTTTTACGCTGAGCACTTCCTGGAGTTGAGAGATGAGCTTATTGTTTGACCCCAATATACGTTTCGTCACTGGATGCATTCTCTTTGCATCCCTCTAGGCCAGTTCAGAGTGGGTTCTCATAGACTTCGGGTAGAGACAGACCACCAGATTGATAGATCAGACAACACTTGTCAGGTATGCCATTTACAGAAAGTGGAGACCGAAATGCACTTCATTTTTGGATGCCCCATCTACTATGAGATCAGAGAGGAAGATTCCATTGGTTGTTTAGGGGTTCTCAGACCCTCGCCGACTATTTTAGGTATCCCGATCATAGATGTTTGGCCCTTTATATGCAAGAGGCTCTCAGGTTCCGAACATATATTCTTCAGCCTCCCATCAGACCAGACCCCACTCAGAGGAT
>CBVK0103516952.1:0-11384 GCA_900067695.1 Picea abies
TTGGAAATGAAAACGGTGGGTAATACCAAGTTGCAATGAAAACAAGGTATTCCTAGCTATATACCTAGGATCTTATATGTAACTCAATATCAAAATAGGAAGAGGTAACAATATGTTAAAATCAGTTAGAGAAGTAAAAGGAAAAAAGGCTGTTGCACTTTATGGTTGAGGAATGACTGGAACTTTAAAGACAGTATCAATTCAAAGTACCCAAATGAAAGAACATTAAGAAAAAAAAAATATTTGTGTGTAAATTTAGAGGTACATTACATTCTATCATTATCTTAGTGTAATTTTCATTGTTAATACCTATCGTTCTTATTCTTTGTTCTAGATCACTTTTCTCCCTATTGATATTTATCTCAAATAACCCATGGAGTCTTCTTCTTAAAGCGTTTTCTACCTTATTTTCTTTACCCTTGATATGTCTGACCTCGAAGTCAAATTCGCTCAAGAAGGCTAGACATCTTGCTTGTATTGCATTAAGATCTGGTTGACTAAATAGATATTTCACATCACTATTATCTATTAATAGTAGAAATTTTCTACCCATTATGTAGTGTCGCCACATTTTTAAGGCGTGTATTACCGCTGCCAATTCGAAGTCATGAGTAGCATAATTTCACTCATGTTCTTTTAATTTCCAGGACTCATAAAAAATTACGTGTCCTTCTTATGTTAGTACACCCCCTAGTTGTTTTTTACTTGCATCAACACATACGGTAAAGTCTTTGTCTGGGTCTGCTACCTTTAATACCGATGTAGTTGTCAATAATTCTTTCATCTTGTTAAAATTGTCTTCACACCTCTATGACCAGTTAAACTTGGTTCCTTTCTTTTTTAATGGCATGATAGGGTAGGCTATCTTGGAAAACCCTTCTATAAATCTATGATAGTATCTGGTGATTCCCATGAATGACCAAATATCTGCCACATCCTTAGGTATTGGCCACTCTATGATGGCTTTTATTTTCTCAGGGTCTACGACAATGCCTTCTGCTGAAATTACATGTCCAAGTTATTGTATTTTCTTTTGATAAAAGTCACACTTATCAAATTTTGCGTACAATTTGTGTTTCCTCAGCATTTGCAGAACTACCCTTAAGTGTTCTTCATGTTCTTCCTATGTTTTAGAATAGACCAGAATATCATCGATAAATATTAGTATGAACTTGTCCAAGTACTGACTGAAAATGCTATTCATTAGGCACATAAATATGGCTGGTGTGTTAGTGAGTCTGAAGGGTATGACTACAAATTCCTAGTGTCCATATATTGTTCGAAAATCTATTTTTCTTATATCCTTATCCTTTATTCTAACCTAATGATAACCGGATCGTAAATCCAATTTTGAAAAGATCTTGGCCCCTCCTACTTGATCGAACAGGTCAATTATCCTAGGTAAGGGGTACTTGTTCTTAAGAGTCATGTTATTCAATTGTCTATAATTGATACAAATCGTTAGAGTACCATCTTTCATTTTCACAAAGAGGACTGGTGCCCCCCATGGTGAAACTGTAATGACGTGATAGGGTAGGCTATCTTGGAAAACCCTTCTATAAATATACGATAGTATCCGGTGATTCCCATGAATGACTGGATATCTGCCACATCCTTAGGTATTGGCCACTCCGTGATGGATTTTATTTTCTCAGGGTCTACGACAATGCCTTCTGTTGAAATTACATGTCCAAGATATTATATTTTATTTTGATAAAAGTCACAGTTATCAAATTTGGCGTACAGTTTGTGTTTCCTCAGCATTTGCAAAACTACCCTTAAGTGTTCTTCATGTTCTTCCTCTGTTTTAGAATAGACCAGAATATCGTCGAGAAATAATAGTACGAACTTGTCCAAGTACTGACTGAAAATAATGTTCATTAGGCACATAAACATGGCTGGTGCGTTAGTGATTCCGAAGGGTATGACTATGAATTCATAGTGTCCATATCTTGTTCGAAAAGTTGTTTTTCTTATATCCTCATCCTTTATTCTAACCTGATGATAACCAGATTGTAAATCCAAATTTGAAAATATCTTGGCCCCTCCTACTTGATCGAATAGGTCATTTATCCTAGGTAAGGGGTATTTGTTCTTAACAGTCATTTTATTCAATTGTCTATAATCGATACAAATCATTAGAGTACCATCTTTATTTTTCACAAAGAGGACTGGTGCCCCCCATGGTGAAACACTCAGTCTGATCTACTCTTTGTCCAACAATTCCTGTAATTGTATTTTTAATTCTGTTAGTACTGATGGACTCATTTAGTAAGGTTCTTTTGAGATAGGGGCTGAACCAAGTAGCAGATCTATGGAGAAGTCTATTTCCCTCCTAGGAGGTAAATCTAGTATCTCATCCACAAACATGTCTTTGAATTCGCGTAGGACAACAAAATATTCTAACTCTGGCTTATTTATATTTTTTAGCAGATTCGTTATTTGGATGGCATAAAATTGACATCCCTTTCTCATACATTTCTTAAGTTGCATTGCTGAAACTTGTCTAACTAATACAGGTTTTGGTATACCTTGGGCTATCCTAGTAGTGCCAACATCGTCTTTATAGTTAAGTGTCTTTGTATAACAGTCTAGTATCGCTTTGTGCTTTTCCAACCAATCCATTCTGATAATCATATCATAAGATCCTAGTGGTAGGATGTTCAGATTCATTCTTATGTTTTTCCATCTAAGATGAACTCGAAATCATAAATAAAGTCAACTACTTTCCTTTTTGTTCTTGTTGCTAGTTGTACCATCCATGATTTTGCGTGCTTCAGTTTCTTAAGTTTTTTTGGCTCTACTACATTAGGAGTAATATAACTTAACATATCTCTAGGGTCAATTAAAATAGAAATTCGAGTGTTTTCAATTTTACCTTCGATTTCTACCACAAAGGATTGTTGGTCAGCTTGTCGGTCGTCTATGGCTGGATTTATCTGATGCATGCTTCTGCCTATGTCTCCCACCATCGAGGCTTCCTGCAAATTATGAACAATAGTTTTGTTTACTGAATTTAAACGTGGACAATACCTCCTTAGATGAGGTTCTCCACATTCCCAACACTTTAGTGGTCGTGGGGGCTGTCCCCAAACTTCTTCATTCCTAGATTTACTGGTTTACAGTTGCCTTGCATATTCAGATGGTTGGAGTGAAAATCATTTCTCGGAAATATTTTTGTTGCATTACGATAAGGAGTTGGCTGGTATCCCTTATTTCGCTAATTCACTCGATCTTGTTTCTTATCCTTCTAGGCTTTGGGAAACTCTGCCCACTATTTGTATTGATCGTAGCACACTCAAGCACTTGGGGTTTTCAAACTCTATTATGTCCCTATAGGACTGCGGTAAACAACTTAAGAATCGATGTATTTTTACCTTATCCTCTCAAATGTAAGGTACAAACCTTAATAATTCTAGGAATTTATTTATAAGGTCCTCCATTGTCATCTTTCCAAGTGTTAGTTCATAAAATTATTTTGTTTTTCTTTCATAGTAGATTTCGGATAGGTATTGTTTCTTGAAATATTTCTTAAAATCATACCATTCCATCTGTTTCTCCTTTTGGCCCTTGGCCAATTTCAAGTCTTTCCACCAAATGTTGGCCTTCCCTTTCAGATTGTATATGGCCATTATGACCTTCATATTGTTGGAGTAGTTATATATCTAGGAGTACTTTTTAATTTCCAATAACCATGCCTCTGCTTCTTCTCCTGTTCTGGATTCTCCATCAAAGATATGTGTTTAATTTTCTTGAATTCTCCTTTAAGGTGGTCTACTTGTTTTCTCTTTCTATCTGTTTTGGTTTTGTCCTCATCTGAAGGTGTACCTTCATATGAACTATCTCCTTTTTTTGTTTCTGGTCTCGAGTTCTTGTAAGCTCTCTTGTTGACTTCTTCATCGTTATTATCGTCCTTTGGGATTTTCTTGGTCACTATATTGTGCAACAAGACTTCATTTATTTCTTGTTCTTCTTGTTGAGCTTTCTTTAGTTTTTCATTGTCATCTTTGAAAACCTGCATTTTGACGATGAGATTCCTCATTGTTTCTAGAACTTCAGTAGGTGAACTTCCATCACTATTTTATCTCTGATTTTCAAGAGGTATTTGGTTAGGGTTCCCATTAATTCTAATTTCTTGGTCGTCATTTATTGTTGCCATGACTAACACACAAAACATAAAAGGTTTTTTGTTTGTAACAATAAAGGTTTTTATTAGCTTTATAAAAACAGAATTATACATTTAAATAAATCAGATGGCCCCATTCAAGGTCCAATTGTTTTAGCCAGTGGCTCTGATACCATATGTAATGTACCTCAAAATTTACATAAAACTAAAATAAAATTAGGGTACTTCATTTGCTATTTTTCGAATTTATCATAACCAACATAACCTTCTTCACTGGAGGTTCACAGATGTCGAGGTGTAAGCTTAAGAACCTATGTTTATTGAAATACCATTCAATTCCTAAGAGCCTCTAGCAGCTTCATTGCCTTTCCTGTCATATCCACATTTCTTACTATACTTTAATATTGACGAGTGTTAATTCTAACCGTTCATTCAACCCTTGGTCCCTTTCTTTGTCACTAACGAGTCTCTGCATATTCATTATATCTATATGTCTATATACATTATAAAGTATTACATATGTTTGGGTATATCGTGAGCATATAGTTGAAAGATCCCTTATACATATACATATCTAACCTGAGACAATAATAGTTTCGATGTAAAGGAAGCCTAAGTTCATGGCCTCCTGATCAACAAACAATTCGTCTCTAAGGTACAAGAAGGAAAGACGTATTTTCCATAAATGATTAAGGGTCTCTTGACAGGGAAACATTAAAGACGTATTTTCCATAAATGATTAAGGGTCTCTTGACAGGGAAACATTAGTCCAGTCATGCTAGGTCGTGGTATCAAGGTCTAAGCCTAAGCTATGCCCTTAAAGTAAAATGTGTATAGTCCTAGCCTTGGCCCACTAACACACTGCATAAACAAGGGTCGTCATTAGTTATAGAGTAGATGTTATGACATTCTTTCCCATTGCATTTACTTGGTGCGAGAACCAGTGTAGCAACTGTCAGGGTGCATTGATACCTATGCCCCTCTCCTTAATGAACACCTACCTCGAGACCCGCCTAGACCTGTCACTTGCTTCCATGTCCTATGAGGGTGTGGTCAATTCCTGAATATCACATGGATCAATACTGCAATATTAACTGCTATCTCTCTTAAGCCCTTCTGGAAAATTAGTTAGATTCCATTTCCATTTGGCTTGATCGCTTTGTAAGAAGGTCCTGGGTAGTGATGGGTATACGCTCTAGTGTGAGGGTTGAAGAGATGTTTTACTCTAGCAGAGGAAGAATACGATCGATCATCTCCCCACAACCGGTGTAAGGTTCTTTTTCAAACCCTATCATTTACTCTATATGGGAGTTTACAATTTTCCTTAAGAGTTTTCTTTGTATAGGCATATCTATATTTGCGTAGTGTATTTTTTCGTAGGACAACAGTGGTTTTTTTTTTTAATGTTGTCATCCAAGCCATCCCTTTGGGCGCCTATCAGTCTATTATGTTTATTGTAATATTTCGTAAGTGTAGTAGTCTTTCCTTACATATTAAAGAGTGGAATGATATTGTTATCTAGCCACTTGCACTCGCGACTTACATTAGGGTTTACATCCCTTTACTATCGATTTGACTCCTATATGTATAAACTCTGGCTGAACAATCTGTATGTTTCAGGGATAAGGGTACTGGGTTTTCTTTCCTACGTTCTGTGATATACTATGTTCAAAATTTTCGGCCTTAGTAAGAATACCCCTTGGAAAAGTTCTATGATCTATTATTTCGACTAGATTCTTGCTTGGGGTTTTCAAATTACCTTTCGGCAATGTTTTCTTGTTTCTATTAATCTTTAGAAATTTTGTCATTTTGATGTTTTAATATTTGTATAACCTATTCTAATGATGGTGCCTCTGATTCTTGCGAGGTACCGATCAGATCAACTTTAGTTCTCTCCTCCCCTCCAGTCCTAGGATGCCTCTGTCAATTCTAAAACAAACGACGGTCGATGCTAAGGCCCTAAGTTAAGTATATTCTAGAACTCCTCTATATTCTAATTTAATTGTATTTTATTTATCTCTATAAATCAAATGTGAGTATCATTGACATTTACTAATGAGTTTAATTATTATTCGATTTACTTGCAGGAGAAGAGCATTCGAAGCCTCAAATTTTCCCTAGAATCCCCATATGCAAGGTACTCGAGTTCCTTTTGAAAATACTCTGAAATTAATAATCTAGGTTTTTGAAACAAATGTTTCGGTTCTAAAATCAATCACCACATGGTGTATTATTGTCTTAGTTTCTTTCTTAGCAGAAGGATTTAGAAGTTATACCATATTCGCTGCGAGCAACTATTATGCAGTAGTCAAGAGATTTTAATTACTGTTCTGGATTTTTGTTGATACATTAATTATTTATTCAAATACGTAAGTATAACCACTTTTGTGCTCTTCGGCAGCGAGTCTCATACATTTATGGTTGTATTTTATAGTATTTACATAACTCCAATATGATTAATATATTGACAATTTCCCTCTATTTTCATTGTTGCCCGATTGATCAAAGGGTTGGTTTAATTTGCTAGTTGATGACAGGGTTAGGGAATTCATTTGTATAATTAAATGAAGGCATTAAGATATTTAAGGTTTCACACATCTATGTTCTTGTTTTAAAATGTTTCTTCCTTAAATTCTTTGTTCAATAGTTTTCTATTTACATTGAATGGTCAAAAGCATTTCTTCCAGAGTTCCACAACGTGCTCAATGGAGGCTTATCTGCATGTATAAGTTCTTGTATGTATTCCTATACATATATGTATTTTTGTATGTAACTCTACATAGTTGATTCTTGTTTATGTATATAGTTTGCACAGGTAACTTAGAATAAAATAAGAAAATCTAACTCAGCCGCAAAGGCGATCCCGGGGGTGTAATTCCTGTATAGATATATGAGATGATATATCTATTTTCTAATTTAAAATAGTCTGGTCTCCTCCTAGGGTTATTCATTATTAAAAATATTGTGTATTAATTTGGCAGAAATTTCTTAATATAATTGATGGGATCGATAAGCCATCAATGTGATTATAATTCATGGCGTACTTCCACCATTCAATTCTTTGTTCTATGTTAACTACTTAATAAAATATTTATATGATAACTACAACTAACCTGTAGGAGTTTTTACCATTTTCCCACAAAATGTTGTTGAATAGAAATATACCATACATACTAGAAGAAAATTGTCAAAGCTTATTCGGTAGTAATATGCACAATATTATGCTAAATTTCTCTTTTAATCATTCAGATTAGAACAATTCATATTTAATGATAGTTTCAAATAGAGATCAACTGCCCATAAATATATCTATGTATATGGACAACAACTTAAGATAAGAGAAGTATAACCAGAAAAAGTATAGATGAACATATCTAAACCAAACGTTGGAAGACAATGTGAACAACCACGTTCCTCACAACCTTAGAATGTAACAACCAAATTTACTTGTTTTGTTCACCCCCTAACATGACCATGAATCCATGAGGGTGAATTACATAACCTCTCCTCAGCAACAGTCTTTTCTCAATCACTTCACCTTGCCTCACACTCATAATTTAGTGTTCATAGTAGCAAAAGTTTAATTCATCTTTCTGGTGCATACTTGGCAACATCCTGCCTCCTCACATATGCTATTTATCCACACAAGTCCTTTTTGCCTAGGTGTTTTTTCCCTCCCTTGGGATTTTTCACAGCTTCTTAAATCCCTGATTTTTAGGGGCTACTATTCGCCAAATCCCTGATTTTTAGGGGCTACTATTGGCCAAATCCCTGATTTTCCATTTTTAACAATTAGCCGAGAGGTAGTTCCAACATGGTCCCCACTCATGGAGTCATGGTCCGTTGATTTTAACATGGTTGTTCTATTTGTCCCCTTGCAATAAATATAAAATATTATGTTTTCATACAAGTGTCGAAATCAAATAGTTAGTTGGGTCCAATCACAATTTATGCCCAACAGTCAAAATAATTTATTTACAATTTACCTAATTCAAAATTTGAAATTTCCCTAAATGGAAAAAAATTTCCAAATTCGAATTTACCAAAAATAGAATAGTTTTCTAACAATTTTTTTGAATTTTTAAATTACTTTAGTTTTTGGGGATGTCACAAAATCCTTCCTGATTGACTATGTAACATCCCATTGTCTCAGCCTATCCTAGGAATCCCTTTACTCAGGTGGAGTTTAGTCCCAACTCGGGGGTGACCCACTGCTGAGAGTGATGAGCAGTGATATTTATGGCTAGGAGGTTCATGGAATGTCTACATGCATTTGGCGGTCTTCTCTAAAAACATAAGTACCATTTATGTGTTCATTTACTTGCTTTGTATTTGTTCATGTGTTATATTTATGAGTTTAGCATGTATATGTTGTACGTATAGGATTTATTGTTACTTACACATTTATCTGTATATCAACATAATGTAATTATGTGTTAATTTATATATGTATGATGTTATGAAAGAATTTATGTGTGTCATAGCCCAATAGGTCTATGGATAGGTATGATACTTTTTGAGTGATCAAAAGCTCAAAAAGAATTTGTTTTTCGGTAGCATGACCTGACTTGAGTGGTTGGGTACGTCACAATATGGCATCCAAGTGTTTTTTGTAGTGATGTTTTCCATCCTATTGGTGGCTAGGGACGTCACAATGTGGTATCAAAGAAGGGAAAAAATGATAAGGTTTTTGGGTAGCATTACCCGGTAGGGGTTGGTGGTCGCAGACATTTCAAAATGGTATCAGAGCTAAGTGAAACGTCCAATAAGTGACATTTCCAGTCCTTTTGGTGGCTAGGGACATTACAAAATGGTATCAGACCCATGTTTTCAACACTGAGCCTAGATGGGCCATGTTAGTGGAAGTTGAAGCAAAAGTTTCAAAAAATAATTGTTGTCGAAATGGAAGAAAACTCAAATTCACAACCCATGGTTTCTACTCAAAACTTGGATGGGCCACAAACGAGAAATTCAGTGTAGAAGGTCCAAAGAATTTTAAGGTACAGAGTGCAAGAAGGGTGTTGAAAGAATACTTGGATTGTGTTCGGAAACACAGGAGGTATAACAAGTTTAAAAAATGGCCACATGAAAAGAAATCACATCATTCATGGTTTGGGTCATTATATTTGAGCGAGAGAAAGATAAGCCGCCAGATAAAGTGAATATTAAGTCATGACCTTATGATCTCATTGAAGGGAGATTGACGGTGGGGAGTCATTGCGAAAATCAGAAAGGAAATTAAAGCGTGAGCAAGTTGAGACTCCCCAATCCCTCAGGATCGTTGATATTTCTATATCAACTAATCAACGGTGGATATTGATACCACTATGGACAAGAATCTTCGCACTCTACAGATCAAGAAGGAAATTAAAGTGTGAGAAAGTTGAGTTTCTGAAATCACTCATGGTCATTTATCTCACGGTCCATTAAAACACGACTTTCGATCTTGCAAAGTGAGATAAGTGCCCAATGGTTAAGTTGAGGTCACAACTCTCAGTCACATTTAGAGAATAAAGGGAAAACTTTGTGCAATTCTTGTTTGTCGATCCAAGCAAGGAACACGTGTCGACAAGTTAGCTTGTTCGAGAATTCAGTGTTTGGGAGAAATGGAGAATGTTGATGCACAAAATCCCAAAGTCTTGAAGTTTGGAGTTCATATGCACCGTTCATCAAAAGGGACACGTGTTGGTAGATTGGCTTGTTCGAGAATACAACATTCGGGAGAAACAAGGTGTGAATAGAGTGGAAACTCCCAAAGTATCGAAGTTCAAAGCTCTGAAGTCTCGAATATGGACATAATATAGACCAGTCGTCGAAGGAAACACATGTCAAAAGATCAACTTGTTTACGAATTCTATGTTGAGGATAAACGAGGGTGTGCTAAGGTGAAACCTACTGAAGCCCAAAGTCCCAAACTGACGTGGCATGATGACATCACCCAGGGTGACGTGGACTTCCTTAGTCCTACCACGTGTTAGTCAGAATAGTAATTTTGATGAGCTTGTTGGACCAAAATCAATATGACATGTGGGGCCATGTGCCGCCAACTTAATTGTTTATTGTTTTACCATGTGGGCCCCAAAAGGTAAAGTAGATCGAAAATTCTAAGTTCAGAATATTTGAGGTATGCTAAGGTAAAATATTTTGAAGACCCGAAGTCCCAAAGTTCCGAAGTCACAGAATTTCAAAGTGATGTGGCATGCTGACATCACCTAGGGTGATGTGGACCACTATAATCATGCCACGTGTCAATTTGTTTCATGCATTTGGTATGTATGTTGTACCAATGCCATGTGTCACCATATTATATGATAACAATTATACTACGTGGACCCCGAAAAAGTTAAGAGGTTCGTGAATTCAACGTTCAGAAGGAATGTAGTGTGATGAAGGTGAAAATCCTGAAGCTCTAAAGAGTGGAGTAAATCCTCACCATTGATTGAGAGAGGACACATGGAAGTAATTACCTATTGATGGGCGTTTATAAAACGTCGTCAACTAGAAGGATAGATCCGATCTGGGGTTATATATTTAACCCGAGCCATTTGGTATAATCTACCTTGATGGGTTTTATGGCTCTGTTAGCTAACTAAGATCCCAAGACAACTAAAATATATGGACTAACTAAAGATACAACTATAACAATCAACACTTTAATTACAAATGCTTAACTAACAGTGTTTATGTACAATAGTTATATACAACTTACAAGGTTTAAGCAAAGCCTTGTGAAATAATGGTTTTAAGATAATCGATCTAAACAATATTAAATATAAACAAAATTATTCTATTACTCTAAATACCAAACTAATAAAGAATGAATGAATAAGATTGTAAATTTATATAACGAAAATAGACAAAGAAAATTAACGTTTAAATGATGCAATCATTATTCATTCAAAAATCAACAAATTAAATAAATAATAAGCTAACTAATCTCTCACCGATCAACAGTACTAAGAAAAATTCATCTTTTTGTATTTGTATGAGCTCCTCTTAACCTGTGTTAAGTGTAAACCTATGAAAAAGGAAACCATAATACTTCCTGAAGAAATTAAAGGAAGTGTTTCATATTATGGAGCATGTTTATGACGAAAGAAGGACAAATACTTATATATCATGTGACCTTGAAATGTCCAATAACTGAAAATGAAAGAAATTTCAATTCTCAGGGATGGTGGTACCAGCTATCTAGCATCATATGTAAACTCAAAATAATTGAATAGATGATCAGTCACAGATATAAACTAAACCAAAA
>CBVK0103516989.1:0-18152 GCA_900067695.1 Picea abies
TCTCACCAAGTGCGCCCCCTCTCCTTCTCCATCTTGACAGAACTCGGGCTTGCCTGGGGCGCCCTTCCATTGCTCTTTCCTTGACGTATTTCGAGTGGCTAAGAGCGCCAGTCGTTGCTAGTGTTAGAGAATTCGTGTGGGCCAGGAAAGAAGGAATCGCATGAGTTATTTTCCTTTTAATTGTTTAGAAGGTCGTTCATAGCGTAAATAGTCTTCGGATGGCCTTCTTTGCAATGCGATACTGTCGCTGGAGGCTTTATATTTTAGGGATAGCCGTCAAGGAACTGTAGGATTCTTCAACGAAGTTACTATGGTCTTTCAACAATGCTTCAAGTTGTTCTTCTGTTGGTTTTCTGTATCCGCTTTTCCCTTGTCCCACAGTAACCGGATCTTCCATCTCCTACAAAATATATCTATCAAGGATAGAGACATCCAATCGACACGCAAATATTTTTAGCCTAATGCATGAACTAAAATCACATCATTAATGAACGAATGAAAAAGAAAATCGATTATACCAGTTCACAAAACCACGGATCGAATGACATTTTCATCTTAGAGTGGCTTATATGTATTAGCTGAATCTGCAGAAGACGTCAGGGAGGCACATGATAATACGATGAGAACTTACCATACCTTCTATGATCTCAGCCAACGAGACTTAGCAAATATCAACACACACATATACTAAAACTGAAATTAGAGCGAGCTTAGAAGGAGTAACCTCGACAGAAATCGTTGCTTAGCGCGCCATCCCTTCACCTCCCCTCGGCGTGTGGGTTGGAAGCTCAGGTGCAAGTCGCCAGTTGATGAGGGCGTTGATGCTCTGATCGTATGGTCTTATGGGACCCTTCCTTCCAGAACGACTCTGACTACCCTCAGTGATCCAGACGAGCGTCAGATCGTCCCTCCTTATCTTTTTAAAAAGGATTTAAGTCCCTGTCAAGGAGCTTGCGCAGTATCACTTGCTTTATTTATGGTTTTGTTTCTTAAACAACCGGTTACAGTCTTTATATAAGGGAAAACAATATTTCGATCGAACCCTTCCCAATTTCCGTGAATCCTCTTAACTTGAGAAAAAGTGATCACAAGGAAATTAATCCAACGCTAGTGTTTTTATTCATTTACAATATCACTGATTAATATAATTTCATTTAGTATTCAATAGTGCTCCTTCAATAGTGTCAAAAATATTATGAGAATCTCCTTATTTTTAAAAAGAAAAACAAATCCTTTTTATTAAAAATTGATGTCTCATACAATGTCCTTTCTTCCCTGGAATTTCTCATAATTACATTCTTCATCTACAATACTAAGAGTGGATTTTCATAACCCTTAGCACCCATTAAATGAGATTCTATTATCTATATAATAAGGTTTCTTGAAGCCATCAACTTAGTATAATATTCCCCATTATGAAGTTGTCCATGCCTACGAATACACCTATCGTGTCATTATTAGAAGGTTGGGATCTTACATTTGTCCCTTTATTGAAAATGGTATTACTATGATATCACTTCCTCAAGGTCCTTTTTATGTAGAGGTGTAAAGATTGCTTGGTTTAATACTTAAAATTTGGACTCCCCTTTCTTTCATTTAGATAATATAACCTTGTAAGGTATTCTTTAATAGTATCCTTCCAAGAAACTATTTATATTCCTTATGTTGTCATATAATTAGTGAGAAGATTTAAATACAAAAGAACCTTTCACCATTGTAATAATTAGACCTAATAATAGATGGATAAAGGTGCAATTTCTAGTTGTGGTTCATGTGGTGAAAATAGGGAGCTGGATTTAAAGTGGGTAAGTTAGTAAGTATGATCTTCCTCAAATCCATACATATGAATGTGTAAGTTAATGTGGGAATTATCTTATTATAGCTCACGTGTAATGATGTATAACTTCTTAAATGGATACATAGGCACCTTGTCTTCTAATAATTCAATATAAGTATTATCCTTATAAGTGTCTTGTAGATGACTATGAAATTGTATTAAATTCTTATTGTACCACTTAATTAAGATAAGATATTCTAATGGTATGTACGTTAATTGCACTCTTGATTCTTTTATCTTTATGAATTATCCTTTCACTACCTTACACACATTGTTTCTTGCAAAAGATAAAGTTTAGTAGAATCATGTTGCTCCATTAAAATGATGTGATGTATCTTTGATTGAGTAGATAGATTCTCTTGCACCATGAAGTTAATGCGATGTATGATTGGTTTTGTGATTAGATTACTTGCGCCGTGTAGATAGAATTTATGATTGTTTTTATGGATTGAAAATAAAGCTGATGATTACTCATGCTCTAATAATTATGTGGATGTGTGATTGTTTTAGAATTTGTTTACTCTTGTGCCATTAAATAAAGTTGATGTATGATTGTTTAGTAGTCAAATTTCTCTTGCACAACGTGAAAATGTTAGTGTATGACTGATAATCTAGACTTGAGTTACGAGTTGTGATTGGATTAGTGGGATTTAGACACTTCCTTGTCCCCCGGAATAGTCTCTAGCCCCGAGACCTTAAGTGGCCAAAATCAATCGAATTAATCCTGGACTTGCGCATTGCTTATGTGTACTAGAGGTCTTAACCTTGCAAGGTAGGTTGGGTAGGTAATTATTTGATATTCAGTGATTGGTTGATCATTATTTATATTTTTCTTCAGTTCATTGTGATTTTTTGAACTACGTCGCTATTTATTTTTATGCATTGAACATGTGTTGTTGTTAATTATGATTAATGAGTTGGCTTTGTGTAGTTATTTATTTCGATGACGTGTCACTTATAATTATTTTAATTATGATGTCACGTTGATTGTGCTTTTCTATGAATTATGTGCTAACGTTAATTATCTAATGAAAAAAAATTATTTTCCTTTTGTACTTCGCTTTTCCTAGTCATAACAGAGGGGTCATTACATATGGTATCAAAGCGGGTTCAACCTCGGGACTTGGGATCATTACACCTTCCACTGTATTGGGCACTTGATTAATAACTTATTGCTAACTAAAATTAAAAATTTTCCATGCATGTAATCATGGTTATACGACATCATGGAGGTAGATGAGGTGGTGCTAGGGGAGGAGGTGCAACGCCTCCAATAGCATCCACACCAGAGGGGTCTAACCCATAAGGGGAATACCAATTCATTGAATAGGAGAAGATTCTTGTGGGGGATGTGGTTGGTTTGATGAGGTCCTTTCAGAGCATTTTAGAGGCCTTGATTAACTAACTATATAGAGATGAGGCTAGGGCGCCTGTGGCTCATGAGGGTCCACAACGTGCTCCATTTGGCAGTGGTAGAATTCATAGAGAACTCGAGAAGGGTAAGTTTCTTGAGTTCATGGGTGCCATGGATGGCTCAACTGTTGAGGCTTGGTTACAGAACATGACGATGTGATTTTCACTTCACGACTACACCTCCAACATGAAGGTCTTCATGGTCATCTTTTAGCTGAAGGGGAGTGCTTGTTTGCGGTGGCAGTTGCTCCTATTGCACTTGAACATGCTCATCGAAGAAGTGTCATGGGAACTATTCGAGGAGTGGTTCTGGGAGAGGTATTTATCAGAGTAATTCATTGAGCACCAGATGGATGAGTTCAATGCCTTATGACATGGTGGTCGTATGGTGCTAGAGTATGAGGCTCGATTCATGGAGTTTCTTAGGTATTCTCCACACCTGAACATGGAGAAGCTAAAGGTCAACAAATTTGTTTTCGGCCTTAAATTCAACATTCATGCAAAGGTGAGGATCCTTATGCCCCATATATTGCATGATGGAATCTAGAAGGCCCTCATAGTTCAGGAAGAGCTGACAAGTGGGGGTCAGGGCACGACACCTACAAGACCAACTCGACAAACAACAACAGGTGCACAACTGCATCAGACACCAACAAGACGTACATCAGGGTCTCATGATACGTCGATAGGATATGCATTCAAAACACCATGATGACTAGTTCCATAGCAAAGGACTCCCTATAGAGGACCACAACATTAGCAACAATGTCACCTGAAGCAGCCATAGTTTAGGCATGTTTAGTAGAATAGACCAGGATTTCAGGCTGGTAGGCCAATAACTTCTACTTTAGGGACTAGGAGTACTAGACTGAATACTGGATGTTGGACTTGTGGAGAGCCACATTACCAACAATACTGACGCATTGAAAGGGACAAAGTAGTTGGGTCAGCCAGACATGCTACAGTTGGAGATTTGGGCAAGTCCCACTGGATTCATGCAGTGGTGAATAAATGCAATGCTGAGTAGGAGTCCATTGTGCTTGAGACATAAGGTATCATCACCACCAAAATTTTATCATTTTGATAGATGTCGATGCTACAAAGAGATTTATTTCTAGTGTATCGCTGAAAAGAAATAAGGTAAAGGAGGTCAAGTAGGACACGTTTAGGTACATATAAATGGCTTTGGGTGCCAAACAAAAGGTTGGAGGAAAGGTTACGTACTTGCGCATTAACTTGGGAGATTTTGTAACAAGGTTAGACCTATACGTCATGATATTATGACATCATGATCGGTATGGACATGATGGATTCGCATGATGCGATACTCAACTATAAGACGAAACATTTGAGTTTGATCGATGATGAGGGACAGAGAAGAGTGATTGTAGGAAGAAACCAAAGAGTGTCCTTGAGGTTCATTTCTTCCCTACAACTACAAAAGAGATTTCCCAATGGATGTAAGTTATATGAAATCTTAGCATTAAA
Source organism: Picea abies (assembly GCA_900067695.1). NCBI lineage: Eukaryota > Viridiplantae > Streptophyta > Pinopsida > Pinales > Pinaceae > Picea > Picea abies. Next base: position 4,739 of record CBVK0103516989.1, read on the forward strand.
TGACAAGGGTGAGACAGAAGGATTATAAAAATTTCTCATAGTAAGAGAGTTTGCTGACGTGTTTCCAGAAGAGTTATCAGGGTTTCCGCTTGAAATAGAAATGGAATTTACAATCTAATTAAAACATGGAACTGAATGGAAAGAAAAAGAACCTTATCGAATGTCAATGCTTGAGTTACAGGAGCTGAAAATGAAACTAAGGGACTTGTTGGACCTAGGACTTATATGTCCAAGTGTGTCACCTTGGGGTGCACTTATTATTTTCATAAAAAATAAGGATGGGTTGTGGAGACTCTGTATTGACTATCTTCAATTGAACAAGGAAACGATCAAGAACCAGTATCTGTTGTGAAGAATAGATGATTTTTTTTAATCAAATGAAGGGAACGACAATGTTTTCAAAGATAGACTTGAGATCAAGTTATCACCAGTTATGAATTAAGGAGGAATACATTCCTAAGACCTCTTTCAAGACGAATTTTAGACATTTTGAGTTTACCGTTTTACCTTTGGGACTGACCAATGCCATGGCGGTATTAATGAGTTTGATGAATGGGGTTTTCCGCGAATACTTGGACAAGTTTGTTCAAGTATTCATTAATGACATATTGACCTATTCTAGTACAAAAGAACAACATGATGAACACTTACACTTGGTACTAAAGTGTTTATGAGAAAACAAATTATATGGGAAACTGTCAAAATGTTATTTTTACCAATCAAGGATTCATTACTTAGGGCATGTTATATTTGGTGAGGGCATCATTGTGGATCCAGTGAAGGTAGAATATATTATGTAATGGCCGGTTCCAATAAACATACCTTTATTACACAACTTTATGGGTTTATCAGGATATTATTGACAGTTCTTTAAAGGTTTTTCAAATATAGCAAATCTGATCAGGGAATTGCAGAAGAAAAACAAGAAACTTGTATGGAACAAGAAGTGCACAGTAGAATTTCAAAGGTTCAAGGAGATATTGACGACAACATTGATACTAAAATTCCCCAACATGGAAAAGGAATTTTTGGTATGCACAGATGAGTCCAAGGGAGGTTTAGGAGGAGTATTGATGCAAGACGATCAAGTGATCATTAACATCTCAACAAAATTAAGAAAGCATGAGGAGAACTATGTGAGGCATGTTTTGTAGTTATTGGACATTGTTTATTCCTTGAGAGTCTGGAGAAACTATCTGATTGGATGAAAATTCAAACATAATACAGACCACTGTGGATTGCATCACATTTTTATGCAAAGTGACTTGAACATGCGACAAAGGCATTCATCGAAATTGCTTAGCAAATACGATTTTGAGATTACTTACATAAAAGGAATAATGAATAGAGTGGCATATGCATTGAGTCAGAAATCACACATATTTTTGGTGATATCCCTTTAGGCGAATCTTAGAGAAAATATTATAGCTATAGAGATCAACGATGACTAGTACAAAGAAGTTAAGGACAATATGAGACAAGACACCATGATGGTACCAAAGTTTGACGGTTATACATTGGATAATGACAAACTGGTGAGGTATAAAAACCAGATTTACATACTACCTAACAATGATTCATTGAGAAGTTTGATCTTAAGAAAAGCTCATAGAGAAATGTACATGGCTCATCCAGTAGTCACAAAGATGAGGGCAGACCTTAATCCCTTATTATTCTGGAAAGGAATAAAGATGGATATAGTTAACTAAGTGGAAAGATGTTTATACTGTCAACAAGTGAAGGCTTAACATAGACATTTGACCATATTACTACAACCATGCACTATTCCAGAATCGAAATGGGAGGTCATTTCAATGGAATTTATTATTGGATTTCCGCTAACGGCAAAGAGACACGATTTGATTTTCGTGGTAGTTGACACTCTAATAAAGAGTTTGCATTTTATTCCTGTGCATATGACGTATTAGGTGCCAGATATAGCTAGAGTTTTTATCAGTGAGATTGTGAGATTACATGGTGTGCCGAAAATGATCATGTCCGATAGAGGATTCATGTTTACAGGTCATTTTTGGACCAATTTTCGAGAGGCCTTTGGAACACAACTGAACTTTAGTACTCTAACATCCCACTCTTGCGCACATTGAGAGAACTTATTCTTTGAGGACACTTTTGTGCAAGTGATTCAGGTCATTATACTGTTGGTTGTTTTGATTATGATTATGAGATATTGTAGATTTGATGATATGTTATTTTGTTGTATTTACATATACAGGTGTTGTTGATTGAGTTCTCCTGAGTGTGCAAGACTCTAGACATTGAGGATGCCAACTCATTGATGAAACCCCATGGACTCTGGATCGAGTCAGGGATTGGGCTGTTAGGGTTTAAATGTTGTTGATGTGACATATGTACATATGATTAGATATTGTGATGTTGATTGTTATTGATGACATGATTCATTGATGGATGTACGCTAACGATAGTTTTCCGACCAGACTGACATTAAGAGCAAAGGGGTCACACACGACAACCAGGGACATTGAGGGAGAGGTGTGGCAACAACCCTGCCAGAACCTACTAGCACTCTCGTCGTGGCTTGAACTGTAGGTTATGATTATCTAGTCCAAGAAGACCCACAATGTCATGAGGGAAGACTATGACATGCGCTCATGATGATTCTAAGGGGTGCGCAATAAGACATTGTCCTTATTACTTAGAGGCTCTTAGTCTCCTACAAGATCACCTCAAAAAGTATTGACTCCAAGGGTTTGGCATCTATCAAATTCATTCAAGAGTCGAGTGGCACCCTTGGAGAATGTAGTGTGTCTTGAAGGGAACGTCGTGCAAAGAAAACAAAAACAGGTGAGTGACACCCTTGGAGAACATAGTGCGTCCAAAAGGGAACGTCTCAATTTTAACTGGTAAGTTACTAAACCTAGTTCCTAGAAAATTATGCCCCCTTAGAACCTTGTTGGCCTTAAAATGAATGATGTGATAAGTAAAGTTTAATAACAAATTTTCCCTTAAAAACTGTCGCCAAGCCTAGTGAAGTGAAAACCTAGGTCTGAGTAGAACCTTTCAAAAAAAAAAAAACTAATTAGACATGTAACGAGAAGGGGGTAAAGAAAATTCAAGCATTAATAATTAAAGTGGAAATTTTAATAAAGGTTTAATTAATAAAAGGGGTATTTGGTTGTTTTTTTCTTAACCTGCTAATTCTGAACTTAATTATAAAAAGGGGAAACATTAAGAACAAGAGAAACTTAAAGAAAAGTGGGAAACCTAAGGAAAAGGGGAAACTTAAAGAAAAGGGGAAACTTAAGGAAAAAGGGGAATGTCTAACTTAGTAAGGAATCTATCCTTTGGAACTTTCTATTTATGAAATCAACTAGGAACTAAGTAAGGCGTAAGTAATTTAAGAATTGTAAGTGAATATTGGGACACCAAGGAGCGTTTTTAGGAATGCTTTTATGTGGGTGAGGGAAATAGGAAAATCTAATTAATTAATAAATTGATGTTCTGGTGCAACTAGGGGATCGGGTGACATGTGTACGGGGGACATTTTTCCTAATTAAATAAATAAAAAATGAATCTAATGAGGGTTTCAGAAACTAATGACTAAGAAACTCTATAAAGAGGATTTTGGAGGAGGAGTATGTATCACATCTAGCTTGCGTAACGTTACGTTGTTGAATTTTATCTTGACTGAGTTTCTCTTGTGGGAGTTGGGATACCTAGCTCGGGTAACGAGTGGTAGTTGGACCTTAAGAGGTGAGCTAGGTGCTATCATTCTCTGGTATGATGTGTGTGGCCCCTTTGCATCTCGGGGGGCTCAGGGGGAAGAAGAGTACCTGTAGTGTTGGCAAGGGGGTACCGGTAATGTCTCATCGGTCGACAAGCGAGATTTGGATGAAGCAAACGTGCGGGAGGACATCTTTGCCTTGTCTTCATCGATAAAAGTACGCCTATTAAAGTTTTTACTTGTAGTAAAATTGTATTTACACTTGTTTATTTTATTGTATTTGGATGATGATTTCATTGCCATGAGATTTCCTTGAGAATTTTGTTATCAATGTAATTCCCTTGTCACTTGATTCATCATGTAAGAAACCTTGATATCCATAATATCTTTTATTTCTGAGTTACTCTCTAATTTTGCGTGGCCAAAATGAGCCCCAGACTCAAAACCTTTCTTGCACTTTTGTATATCCTGCATGCGTTTTCTTTATTCCTTGATTGCGTTTTTTTTCATTATTTGTTCTCCACGGAGAAGGTCTGGAGGCAGATTGTGTTTTTATCTTCTGATTCCTTTATTCTTTAAGTTCTTAATATATGCCTGAGTAGTTAGCTAGGATCTGAATCATCTGTCTTTCACTCTGGTATTAAAGATTTATATTTAAATGCCCTTCTTTCCTATGCATGGATAATAATTGTAGGATCATTTCTCTGCCCAACACAAAATTCTCTCCTAGGCATTTATTACCTCCTTATCCTTTGTGATTATTGTGATGTTTTCTATGCAAACTCATGCTTCCACACAACAATTTTGGGAATGTCTCTCAAGTTCATGAAACATTTTATTTCATGCGATTGGTTATTCTTGCAGTGGATTTTATGCGGTGAAGGATTTAATTCTTTTTGTGTTTGGTTTATCATCTACTCCTATGATTGGTTTATTTCTTGCAACGAATTTTATGCTGTGAATGATTTAATTCTTGATGCAAATGATTTATTTCTTGTTTTGATTTTCTTGTTGCATTTTGTTTTTTTTCTTGGAGATTGTCTCCAATTTTTTTTTCATGGCCGAATGAGCCCAGACAAACTATTCCTTGCATTTAATCTTATTTTGATTTTGTTGAACTACATTTTACACCACTATTCTAATAAAAAAAAAAAATTAAAATACATGGGCCACAAGAATTGTTCATGGTTGAATACATCATCTAATCACATGGGCTTATTAATTATTCAAAGTGCGTTTTGACTTTTATTATGGAACATGGGAGACACCATTCGTTCAAACATCTGTGGAAATTTAAGTTTTTCAATTGTTCAACGTCGGTGGCATTTAAATAAGATTGGGAAAACCTATTTTCTTTTAGTCTTATAAAAATTACTTCAAACAAATGGAAGAGAAAAAAAATCTCTAACAATGGTTTTATGTAGTTGCACGGAACTGTTTTATAGTTGCAGTAGCATGTAGACTGTCCTGGGGGAATGAATAAATGCATCTGGTTCAGACAGATAGAACTGGCAGAATAAACTAGACCTACATATCAATAATCTGCTACCTTTCTCGCTGGGAAAAAATGATTGATACCTCGTTCATATCGTACTTCTACTTTATTTATGGGATTATATTATGTCTCTTGTACTTCCTCTCTTGCATTGGTTACTTATCCCTCGTGAAATTGTGTTTTCCATTATAAACATAATGGTTGTAATCTGTTGCTTGTAATAATTATAAGCATTTTCTTCCCTTTCAAATCCCTTACACATGACTGCGTGTACTGAAGCTCCACCTCAACCTAGCATTTGGTTCCTCCTCTACTTACCCAGTGAAACGCGGCCTCAACTCGACGTTTACACATGCCTTCTCTTACAACAAATTTTTGGGCATATGGCCAGAGGTTTTCGTGAGAGTTTCCCAGCTGAAGTCGCGCTCCGACCCAACGTGATTGGTGGTTCCCCTTCCTTTACTCAGTGTTATCTTACCCTGCACCCAACTAGCAATCTATTTCTTACTCTTAGCGAATCGCCAACATTACTGTTAATTTTAAAACCTGTGGCAAAATTAATTTCAACATTTTTTTAAACCAGTAGCAATTTAATGGAGAGCCTGATCTGGATGAATCTAAATATACTCCATCTTAGACCCCCTCAATTAAAATCATGTTAGTAATATGTATTTAAGACCAATTAAAATGTTGTGGTAATTTTAATTCGAGATTTTTAAATTTGGGCGCATTTTATTGAGAAATTAATTCCGTAGAATCTATTACAGTTTAGATTTTGTTCCGTTTAAAAAAGCGTCTGTTACAGTTATGTTTAGAATATTTCGGTTACCATAAAATTCAGTTACATGTGCCACTTTTATAATTAAAAGCTTAGCGTGATGGTTTGGAATTAAATATTTTCTGCGATCATCAACCTGTGCTCATGACCCTTGTTTTCACCCTTAGTTGCTAGATGGATTTTATTTTGGCACACCAGAGAAATAATAATACTATTGCCTAATTAAGCCTTAAGACCTCGATGTTACCACTTGATATATTTAGATGAGTTCATTGTAATGATTAGAGTTTAATTCACCACTTACATCTTTGAGGAAGGATCATTTTATTGCTTAGATTGTTTTCCGCCACTAATCTATGTTGAGTTAGTCCATTGCGCACACCCCGGTATATGTATTAATCGTCGATTGGAATTGGCTTCTTTCTCTAATAAATTTGATGGTTAGGTTTTACACCTTGCACAATTAAAAATTATTTATTGTGGTTACTCGGCATCGATGTTTATCCTAATGGATTAAGGTTCTTTCATTTTTAGATCCGGTACTACATGACCGTTTAATTTTTGGACTTCTGGCACATTGGATGTTACGTCATGAATGAAGGCTTGGAGTTTTTTATGTTTGTGCGTTAGTTACTATTGTGCTTGTCGCAATGGGATGGCATGATTCCTTATGATTGAATCATTGCGTGCACTGACCGGTAAGTGAGTATGATGGCCTGGCTTGGCTCATGGGCTTACCCTGGTGATGATGATGTTGTTTATTGTAATTTAACGAAATGAAGTGATGTGTTGTTTGTTAAAATGAGTTATCAAAGTCTCTTCCACCAACAAATATTGATGTTGTTGGATTGATTTAGAAATTTAGATTTCTCTTCGTCTGATTCATGACACTATAGATTGATTGTCGATCTAGTTGATGTTGGACATGATGTAATGAATGATAGATAGTTATTGAATGTTTGTGCAATAGAAAATTAATGAAATGAATTCTTTATCTAGGTGATAGTTTTGGCTCGCGCTAAAATTATATTAAATGAAATGGTAGACCTTAGACTTCATGCGCAAAGTGGAAATTAGATATGATGAGTTAAGTGATCGATTTTGTGTGCGCCTTGTTTAGGTTTGAAATGGGGTTTGTTGGATTTATAAAATGATTATCATTGTTGTTGAGGATTTGTGGTTATCTTAGGATTTCTCGGTGTTATCCAATGTTGGTCCTTATGCAAGCATTGAATGTTTAAGAATTCATGGTTGTGTCGATACTTACCTATAGAAAGGATTGAGGTGGGATGTTGTTAATTGATGTGTAAACACTTCGATAAGAATGTTGTGGTTCTTGGTGATTATGGGTCTGCTTGTGTCATATTAGGGTTAGTGCATTGCTTATGTTTAGTTAATTTATGTGAAATAATTAATTTATGTGAAATCTGTAACTGTGACGATGTTATTATTAGGATGTTAAATTACCTAATGCAACCATGAAAAAAAAAAAAAAATTCAGTTGTTATGCAACACTTGTTGTTGTAACGACTAGGGTCGTTACATATGGTATCAGAGACAGTTCGATCTGGGACTTGGGATTACTATGGATATCATTGATTTGATATTTGACTATAATGTTTCTAATTAAGTTGACTTGTATTTGTGCACATAATAAGGGTTAGAGGACATCGCAGAGGCAGAGGACGGGGTACTAGGGGAGGAGGCGCGATGCCTATAGTAGAATCCATGCCCAAGGGGTCTAACCCCTAGGGAGACAAACAGGTTGTCGGGTAGGAACAAGTAGTTGTGGGTGATGTGGTTGGGTTGATGAGGTCCTTTCAGAGGATGTATAAGGCACTGATCATTCGTTTGGATAGAGATGAGGCCAGGGCATCGACACCCCCTAAGGGTCCACTACACGCTTCGGTCGGTACTGGTAGCATTCATCGCTAACTCGAGATGGTCAAATTTCCCAATTTCTTTGGTGCCTCAGATGATGCACTCGGCGAGGCATGGTTGGAGAATATGGTGATGTGCTTTTCACTTCGTGAATATACCTCTAACATGAAGGTCCACATGGAGGTCTTTCAACTAAAGGGGAGCGCTCTTATATGGTGGAAGAGGCTCCTACCACAATTAAACATGGCCATCGAAGATGTGTCGTGGGAACTGTTTGAGGAATGGTTCCAGGAGAGGTATATATCTGAGGAATTCATTGAGCATCATCTCAATGAGTTTAGCACCTTGTGACAGGGCGGTGGTATAGTGCCCGAGTACGAGGCTCATTTTATGGAGTTTCTTGGGTATGCTTTGCACTTGAATATCGAGAAACTTAACATCAGCAGGTTTGTGTTTGGCCTTAATGTCAGCATTCGTGCAAAGGTAAGGATTTTGATGCCTTAAACCTTGCATGATGTTGTCCATAAGGCCCTCATAATAGAGGAGGAGCTTATTAGCGTGGGTTAGAGCAGGACTCCAATGATATCAACGGGGTAGGTATCATCTCATGCGCAACAACATCAGACACCAGCTAGACATTCACCAGGATATCGTGCCTTCAAGAGAGGATCCACTTTCACTACACCTCGGTGACCAATGCCTCGGTAACAAAATCCTTATCGAGGACCAAAACACCCACAACAACATCGACCGCAACAACAACAGTTTAGGGTTGTTCCTCATAATAGACCAGGGTTTGAGGTCGGTGGGATGCCATATTCTACTTTGGGTACCATGAGTACTGGACCGAAGAAAGGTTGTTGGAAATGTGGGGATCCAAATTACCAACGTGATTGCAAAGTGCAGAGGACCAGAGAATCTCAATTAGCTAGACCCACTACCATGAGAGATTTGGGAAGGGCCCATCGGTTTCATGTAGTGGTGGATAACTGTTAGGCAGAGAGCTAGTCGACTGTGCTTGACACGTCAAGTACTGTCGTTGATTAGACCCTTAGTATTTTGATAGATCTAGGTGCTACAGAGCGTTTTATCTCTAGTTCAGTGCTAAAAACAATTAAGGTAAAGGCAGCCGAACAAGACAAGTTTATCTTTGTGGAAATGGCTTCGGGAGCCAAATAGAAGGTTCAAGGGAAGGTGACAGGTTGTAGCCTTAACTTGGGAGAGTTTGTCACTAGGGACAACCTATACATCATAACCTTAGGGTATTATGATGTCATGATCGATATGGCCTGGATGGAATCACATGATGCAATACTCGACTGTAAGACGAAATGATTGATCTTGGTCAATGATGAGGGATGAAGATGCATGATTGTAGGTCAGAACTAGGGAGTCTCCCCAAGGTTCATCTCTTCCTTGTAGCTACAAAAGATCATGTGAAAGGGATGTAATATTTATATGATCCTTGCATTAAACAAGAAGGGAGCTGATGGAGACCCCCCTTCTCTCCTAAGGGCTACATGACCTTCCAGTCTAGGATCGATCAAGAAACTGGGTCCGATTGACCCTTTGGGCCTCTGCTAGACCCCAAACCCACTTAAAAAGGTCCTTTCTCCTAAGGCGCAGGTTGTATGAGACCCACAGACCTTCTCCTAGACATTGTTCAAGTCTCAACACCAAACAGGCGCTAACTCCTCCCTGCTAAGCCCTTTTTTCCTTGGGACCATGGCTATGAACACACGCTCGAGTGAAAGGCACATCACAATTTCACGTTTTGTGACCCTAGGAGAACTACTACCTCTGCTCACCCGATAGCCGAAATCGTGAAGACCCGAGATCTATGGTCTAGATCTTCCCTTGATCGATGACTGCAATCAATTCAGTGTTTCGTGACTTCGGAGTTCCCTTACCTCCATTCTCTTGATAGCCAAAATTGCGATGCTTCAGGTCTGATGATCCAGATCCTCCCTCGATCTGATGGTCACAATTATTTCGGGGTTTACCATTTCATGAAGTCAAAAGAATTGTAACCTCCAATCTTTCGATCCCTGAAATGTCAATATTTCACCCTTGAAAATGAACGATCCAGATCTTACCTGATTCCAATGGCTCAGATCAAGTCGCGGTTTCATGTCTCACAAATTCTTGGTACTCTGCTCTTTGACTTATCCCAGGCACAATTCAACGAAACAAAGGTCATTCACCATGCATCCCTCCTGATGGACAGTTCTGATTCTCTTGTGTTCAGATTGAACGACTGAAATCTCTCCTCCTTTGGGCTTACCCCTTCTTTAGATTTAGTAGGTTTTCTGGGTGTCCAAATGATCCAGGGGATCAAATTTTTCTCAAAATTCATACTACTCAAAATTGCTTCAAATCGAATGGGAGCGTAGGCTTCATCGTTACGAACCCAAAACAGCTCGTTTGGGTTCAAACGGACGTTGGGAGCGAGAGATATCACATTCTGTTCAAAATGACAAATAAGCAAAAAAGGGATGATGAATGTATAGTCCATACAGTCCGTACAGATGCTGATGTGGCAGGTCGTATGACACGTGGCAGGCCATACGACATGTGGCAGGCAGTTGTGTGGACAGTTGGCATGTGATGTGGCTTGTTTGCAGTGAATGGGATAGTGACAGATGGCCCAATCAATGGTCACCACATGTCACTTATGTATTAGTTTAAAAGTTATGTTGTTGGCCGGAGTCGACCTCGTGACCTCCGGGCAGGGTAAAGCCTTGGGAAGGGCCTCCCAATCGGCGTTCCCACATGTGTTACTTAACATATCTACACATTTGATTTTATTTAATTTTGAAAATATGTGAATTGGGGTGTGAACCGGGCTGGGGCTAAGCCCCGACCCACGTTTATATATGTATTGCATACGACCATTGCTATGGGTGTTTAAGCCCATGGTTATATATGTATTGCATATGACCAATTCTATGGGCGGTAAAACCTAAGGTTATATATATATATATATATATATGTGTTGTGTAATCGTTATGGTATGTGTGCAGTTATACATATAACATGTGACCATTGTGGATGTGCGCGGTTTAATCCTACGGTTATATATATGGTTTGAACCTTAGCCCTGTTTTGTATTGTGTGTGTTCATGTGGTGGCCATGTGCCCACGGGCCTTGGTAGTTAAGGGGCGGTGCGTAATTATTCGACAATTTGTACTGGTTGTGCAGTTGCACTCGGTGCTGAGTTTTTCCACATAAAAGCACATGGGGTCTAGGTTGAGCCAACAAGGGTGCATTTTGGTGATCTAGAGACAACAAGTTTGAATGGGGACTTCCAGGAAGCCTATCTTCTTCAATTTTTGGCCAAACGAGGTGCTGAAAAAGCTCAGCTAGGGGTTTTTGGACGTTCTGAAGCCATTGGAGCAGTCTATTTGGCATTTTGAGCATTGTAAAGCACATTTTTGATCACTTTGAGCAAATAATACAAAAGATCCATTGGAAGGTGGACCAGGAGATGTAGCCCAAGAGAGGGGTGAACTCCTTTATAATTTTCTATGTTATGTGTTTTTTGTTCACTGTTTATTGCTGTTGTTATATGCACCTTGAATGAGTAATTTATATAAAAGTTGTGTTGCAAAATTGATCCATTTTCATTTTAACAGATAAATTAAATCTTGCAAATATTTTCAAGAATACAGGTCTTCTTCATTTTTAGATCAAGTTAGTATCAGAGCATAGGTTTTTGAAGACTTGATTATTTGCAAGTGTTTTGTTTTTTGATGCTCACAAGGTTGAAACTCACAAGAGGAGAAGATCAAATTGTAGAGCCAAGTTCTCATCCTTCAAGGAGGAAGCTTATATCATTACCGCAAGTTTCAAGGAGGCATTCACCAAGTATGGATCATGAAGAGAGTCATGAACATATTCCTGCAGAAGATGAAGATCTCGGAAAGGTTGTCATGGAAATGAGAGAAATGATGAAAATCTTGATGGAAAGGAATAAAAGGTTGCAAGGTGAAGGCTCCAGCCCTTCAAAGAACAAGGGAGACAGTGGTGATAAAACTCCAAATGGAAATGGAGGGAATGGTGCTTCTCTACCACCCTCACCTCCATCTTCTTCTTCTTCTACCAATTCAACACCTCTTCCGAATTCTCCAAAAGGACATGGTAAAACTCCTTCACAAACTCCTTCGTTAAAGCTTGATATTAAATTCAAATTGCCATTGTACAATGGAGAGGTAAATGATGAGAAATTAGATAATTGGATTCGTCAGATTGAGGTGTATTGTAGGATACAAAAAATTCAAGATGATGAAACTAAGATTCAGCTTGCTTCTTTAAGATTGGATAGTGCAACACTGATTTGGTGGGAATCCAAGACTTGGGAGGACATGAAGAAACATGGTAAAATTTTAACCTCTTGGAATGATTTTATTATTGCAATTAAAAGACAATTTTACCCATTCGCATATATGCAAAAAGCTACTATGGATTGGCAAAATTTTAGACAAGCTAAAGGACAAAATGTGCAAATATTTACTCAATAATTTAGGAGAAGAGCTTTGTAAAATTGGAAACAATTCCACATCCTAAGCCATACCCTCTTGGTTGGATACGTGATAATGCTAAATTACAGGTGACAAGAAGGTGTAAACTTAGGTTTTCTATCACTGCAAATTTTATTGATGAGGTAGAGCTTGATGTTATTCCTTTGGATATCTATGGTATTGTATTGGGAAGCCCATATCTATATGATAGGAAAGCTATTTTTCATCGTCATGAGAATAAGTATCACTTGTTTAAGAATGGAGTTGAGTACATTGTTAGAGCCCATACAAAGAAGATGAATTTATCACTTGTAAATGTGGGCCAAATGAAGAGATTAGTCAATGCTAGCAAGAATTTTGTTCTCTTAATGATTAAACCCAAAGATGATATTGAAAACGAAGTTTCCCAAGGTTGTGATGCAAAGTTGAAATCTGATCTATATGAGGTTGTTAATAAATATGATGAAATGTTTAAGGAACCAAAGGGATTACCTCCAAAAAGGGATATCGAACATGAAATTCAATTGCAGCAAGATTGTCCTCTTCCAAATATTGGTATGTACAGGATGTCGATCATGGAGAATGCCAAAATTAAAAAACAAATCCAAGAGTTGCTCGACAAAGGGGTTATTGTACCAAGCTCATCACCATGTGGATCTCCAATTGTGTTAGTGACAAAGAAAGATGGTACATGGCGTATGTGTGTTGATTTCAAGGCTTTGAACAAAATTACAGTTAAGAATCATTATCCTCTTCCTAGAATCGATGATTTTATTGATCAATTGAAAAATGATAAATATTTTACTAAGTTAGATTTGAGAAGTGGATATCATCAAATCAGGATTGTCGAAGGAGACACATGGAAGATAGCTTTCAAAACAAAGCAAGGTTTGTTTGAATGGATGGCAATGCCTTTTGGACTTTGCAATGCACCTACTACTTTCATGAGAGTTATGAATGATGTCTTAAGGCCTTTTCTTGATGATTTTTTTATTGTCTACTTGGATGAAATTTTTATCTTTAGCAAATCTCGTGA
>CBVK0103516990.1:0-21511 GCA_900067695.1 Picea abies
GATGTTTTGAGAAAGGAAAAGTTGTTTTTGAAGATGTCCAAATGTGAGTTTGGAAAGACTTCACTTATTTGCTTGGGGCATATTGTTGGTGGAGGAGAATTAAAAATTGATCCCTCCAAGGTCAAAGTAATATTGGAATGGCCCAAGCCCAACAATGTGATAGAGGTAAGAATTTTTTTGGGAGCAGCTCAATATTGGAGAAAGTTTATTGCTAACTTTTCTTCCATTGTAGCTCCATTACATGTAGTGACAAGTGTCAAGCAAGTTTTCCAATGGGGAGACAAGCAACATAAGGCTTTTGATACTTTGAAAGAGAAGATCAGTTCTGTGGCAGTTCTTGCGCTTCCAAATTTAAGACAACCTTTTGAAATCCAAACATATGCAAGCAATTATGCAATGGGAGCAGTCTTGCTACAGCATAGTAAGCCCATTTGTTTTCATTCTGAAACTTTTAATGGTGCCCTGATTAACTATCTTACTTATGATAAGGAGTTGTATGCATTGGTGCAAAGTGTGAAAAAATGGAAACACTATTTGTTGGGGAAAGAAACCATTGTCCACATCAATCATCAACCACTACAATACTTACAATCACAAACAAAGCTACAACAAGCTAGGCACTTTAGATGGATGGGTTTTCTACAACAGTTCCACTTGGTCATTAGGTATAAGAAGGGCATTTACAACAAAGTTGCTGATATGCTTTCAAGGAATATTATTAGTGCTTCAGTTATTCTTAAGCATAGTCCTATCATGCATGAGAGTTATGTTGAGCAATATGCTTTAGATACCGATTTTAAAGAAGTATATGAGACTTTGTGTCATTCTAACCATGTTGAGAAATTGGATTACCATGTGCATGATAATCTTTTGTATCATCTTGGCAAGCTATGTATTCCACAGGGTGAAAGAATCAACATAATAAGAGAAGCCCATTCTTCTCTTATTGGTGGTCACTTTGGTGTAGGCTAGATAGTGTCTAATTTGCAAAGGGACTGCTATTAGCCTAAAATGAATGAAAATGTTTCGAGATATGTTCTAGGATGTTCTTTATGTGCCACAAGCAAACCTAGCAATCAAAAGTTGGGTTTGTATACTCCACTTCTGGTTCCTTCTCGTCCTTGGGAAAGTATTTCTATGGACTTTGTAGGAGGTCTACCTATGTCTAGACGAAATCATGATTATCTTTATGTTTTGGTTGATCGATTTAGCAAAATGTGTATTTTGATGCCTTGTAAGAAGCAGGTTACAACTAAGAAAATGGCGCAAATGTTCTTTCAAAATGTTTGGCTGCATTTTGGATTGCCTAAATCCATTATTTCTGATCAAGATTCTCGATTTGTTGGAAGTTTTTGGTCGAGTTTATGGGCACTCATGGACACCAAGTTGAAAAAGAGCACAACTTTTCATCCGCAAACCGATGGTCAGACATAAGTGGTAAATAGAACAGTGGTGCATCTTCTTCGTGGTTATTGCAGCAAGCATCCTAAACTTTGGGATGAGCATTTACACTACATTCAGCTTTCTTACAATCAAGCTAAGCACTCTTCCACTCAAACATCGCCATTTGAAGCATGTTTTGGCTATTTGACCAAATCTCCTTTAGATTTTATCTTTGGGAAGGATATTTCTATTGATGGTCAATATGACATTGATAGGGCCAAAAAGTTCATTGAACAAATTCAGTCGATACATCAAATGGTGCAAGAGCAGTTGGAAAAGAGTCAAGCCAAGTACAAGACGAGACATGACAAGCATCGTGTTGATCACAGTTTCCAAGTTGGAGATGAAGTTTGGCTTTACATTAGTAAGGAAAGGCTTAAAGGAGAAGGTAAAAAATTGAAACCAATTCGATATGGTCCTTTTAAGATTATTGACAAGATTGGTAACAATGCCTTCCGTTTAGATTTACCTCCTTATATGCAAATGTATGCAGTTGTTAATGTTGAGAATTTGAAATTGTATGATCCTCCTTTGATACATGATCAAGGAGAGCATGTTCAGATTCCTGCTATAGATGATTTTACCATAGAATATCTTACAGAACTGCATGAAGACACAATCCTTGACTGGAGAATGCGAACTTCAAAATGAGGAAATGGGGAGTATCTTTGAGTTGGTCTTAAAGGTACAAATCCAAGAAAATCTAAGTGGATTGAGGTTGGAAAGGTGAGGGAACTATACCCTCATCTTCAGATAGACTTAAAATAGTCTTTTGGAGGTCCAAAAGCTTTCCAATGGGGAGGTGTGATCCAGGGGATCAAATTTTGCTCAAAATTCAAAGTGCTTGAAATCGCTTCAAATCGAACAGGAGCATAGGCCTCGTCGTTACGAACCCAACGCAAGTTGTTTGGGTTCAAACGAACGTCAGGAGTGAGAGATATCACATTCTATTCAAAACGACAAATAGGCAAAAAAGGGATGTTGACTGTACAGTCCGTATAGTCCGTACAGACACTGACGTGGCAGGTCGTACAACATGTGGAAGATAGTTGTGTGGACAGTTGGCATGTGACGTGGCTTGTTTACAACGAATGGGATAGCGACACGTGACCTAATCAATGGCCACCACGTGTCACCTATGTATTGGTTTAAAAGTTATGTTGTTGGCCGAAGTTGACCCCGTGACCTCTAGGCAGAGTAAAGCCTTGGGAAGGGTCGTCCAACTAGCGCTCCCACATGTGTTACTTAACATATGTATGCGTTTGATTTTATTAGAGTTTGAAAATATGTGAATTAAGGCACGAACCGGTCCGGGGCTCAGCCCTGACCCACGGTTATATATGTATTGTTTACGACCATTGCTATGGGTGGTTAAGCCCACAGTTATATATGTATTGGATACGACCAATGCTATGGGTGGTTAAACCTACGGTTATATATATATGTGTTGTGTAACCATTATGGTGTGCGCACGGTTATACATATAACATGTGACCATTGTGGATGTGTGCAGTTTAATCCTACAATTATATATATGGTTTGAACCTTAGCCCTGTTTTGTATTGCGCATGGTCATGTGGTGGCCATGTTCCCACGGGCCTTTGTAGTTAAGGGCTGACGCATAACCATTCAACAGTTTGTACCAGTTGTGCGGTTGTGTTCGGTGCTGAGTTTTTCCACATAAAAGTGCGTGGGGGTTAGGTTGAGCCAACAAGGGTGCATTTTGGTGATCCAGAGACAACAAGTTTGAAGGCGGACTTCCAGGAAGCCTATCTTCTTCAATTTTTGGCCAAACGAGGTGCCGAAAAATCCCAGCTAGGGGTTTTTGGACGTTTTGAAGCCATTGGAGCAGTCTATTTGGCATTTTGAGAATTGTAAAGAATATTTTTTAGAACTTTGAGAAAATAATACAAAAGATCCATTGGAAGCTAGACCAGGAGATGTAGCCCAAGAGAGGGGTGAACTCCTTTATCATTTGTTGTGTTATGTGTTCTTTGTTCATTATTTATTTCTACTGTTATATGCATCTTGAATGAGTAATTTTTATCAAATTTGTGTTGAAAAATTGATCCATTTGCATTTTAACACATAAATTAAATCTTGCAAACATTTTCAAGAATACAAGTCTTCTTCATTTTTAGATCACCAAAGGTTTCGAACCTTTTCTCCTTCGGAAGATTCAATTCTTAGGCCTTCTTAACACTTATGAAAAGTGTTACCTCTCTTGAGCTTGGTATTTTAAGGACTCTGATTTCCTGCGCACTCCTTGTGTCTCAAGGATCTCGATAACTCAAACTCGAAGGACTTATCAAAGAAAAACTCCTTTCTCCCTCCTGGCGTTCTCCCTTTATTATTCCTCGAATTCTCACAAATTCTCTTTGACACTCAGTCAAGCCTCGGTTCTGTGCACTCCTCACAGTAGACCTTTACACAAGAGTTTGGGTTCTCGCAGATGACTGTGCATGCCTTGCACCAATATATTTGCACTCCTTGCAAAGGAAAAAGTTTGTGTTATCTCTTCTGAGCTTTGGAATTGAAACATATTTTGTCACGTGCTCCTTGAGTTCTATGTGCACACCTTGCACTAATTCTCAGAAGAGAAACAATTGAAACGTATCCTCACATTCAAAGTCTCATATACTCATATATGAGATTCATTCATTCACTCATGATAACAAAAATACAACGAATTGTAAGCAATGTTCACACCATACATTGAATCAAATTTCCTCTGTTCTATTCATAAGTGAAAATGATTACAAGTGTGACTAAAACAAAAACTGAAACTTTGAAAATATCCTACTAACTTGCTTCTTTGCAACTATAGAGCTAACTACCAACCTCACTAGCTGATTTGTTGATTAGCCTCATTCGGGCGTACAAAACCTCTATTTATCAAAGGGTTCTTATGGTTTCCCCCTTAACTACGTGTCTACCCTAAGACTATACTACGACTATATTGTATCAGTCTCATTCCATAGTCATAATGGAAAGTCCCACTCCCCTTGCAATTATCTAAGCATGCCTCAAAGGGTATTTTTGGCTCTGGGTTTAAGCATGCCTCAAAAGATAAATTATGGCGCTGAGTTGAGGTGAATTTCAAATATTTGTTGCAACTGTCAACGTTGAGATCTTGTATAGATTTCTTGATGTCAATAAATATTGCTCCACGTGATTGCCGATGATGGTCCTGCATCATACTCCCCTTGACAAAAATTCATGGAATCTTATCCATGAGCTCCTGCACTAACCTTCCATGTTTCTGTATAGCAGCTTCATTTTCCCAACTAGCATCTTCTATTGGGTGTCCCTTACACTTGACCAGATATTCAAAATAGGTTTTCCTACTAGTCTTTCTATTGATCCTCTGATCCATGATCTTCTCCATTTGTGGCTTCTCTGTACAAGCATTTGTTTCTCCCACTGGATCTTCTCTTGATCTTTCGATCTCTCTGTGTCATATTTCATGTAAAGATACAAGTCTGAAACATTGAATATGGGTGATATGCCCACATCATCTGGTAACTCAATATCATAGGAGTTTTCATCAAACTTCCTCAAGATCTAACATGGTCCTATCTTCTTCATATTTAGCTTGTTATATGTCCCCCTAGGGAACCTTTCCTTCCTAAGATGTCCCAGAACCTGATCTCCTACTTCAAATTGAAGTTCTCTACAATGTTGATCAACTTTGCGCTTGTATTCTTGGTTAGAAATTTTAAACTGTCCTTTGATCTGGCTATGGAGCTTCTGCATGTCTGTAGCAAAATATTCTGCTCCAGCGCTCCTGATCTCACTCTTTTCCGAGTATCTCAACTCAGATACTCCTCTGGGTTGCATTCCATACAATATTTGGAACGGGCTCTTTCCAGTGATCCTGTTTGGTGAATCATTGTAGCAAATTATTCTTGAGGCAGAATCTAATCCCACTGATTATGGTGTTCAGTAACCAGACTCCTCAACAAGTTTCTGAAACTTTTGTTTACCACCTTAGTCTGCCCATCTGTCCGAGGAAGATAAACTGAACTGAAGGATAAATGTTTCCCCAAATTCTTCCACACTGTTCTCCAAAAGTGACCAACAAATTTTGTGTCTCTGTCCAAGACAATGCTTCTGGGTAGGCCGTGAAGTCTTACAACTTCCTTGAAAAATATATTTGCAACATGAATTGGATCATTGGTCTTTTGGCATTGGATAAAATGTGCCATATTTGAAAACCTATCCACCACCACAAATAAGGAATCAAATACTCTTTGCGTTCTTGGAATCCCTAACACAAAATCCATGCTTATTGCATCCCAAGGCCTTTCTAGTATTGGCATTGGTTGATACAATCCAGTGTTTTTCTTCTTCCCCTTTACGTGTTGGCAAATTCTACATCTATTCACAAAACTTATCACTTTTGTTCTCATACCTGGCCAATAGTATGAACTGGTCAACTGTGCAAACATTTTATGATGGCCGAAATGTCCAGTCAGTCCTCCGCTATGCTTTTACTTCAAAAGGTTATCCCTCATTGAGCACTTTAGTATGCACAACTGATTATCCTTAAACAACAATCCCTCTTGAATCATGTACTTTGTCCACTTTCTTCTATCTCTCAGCATAGGGTTTGTACATGCTTCATATGCTTCCTCGTAGTTTGTATCATCATAATACATGTCCTTAAGTTGTTCAAACCCTAGGGTCTTCACCTGAAATTCCTGCAGAATCAAACATCTCATGTTGAATGCATCAACAACTTTGTTAGAATTCCCAAAAATATGTTTTATGACAAAACTAAAATTCTGCATAAAATCAACCCATTTTGCATGCCTCTGATTCAATTTTTCCTTCCTGGTTATGAATTGTAAAGCCTTATTATTGCTATACAACACAAATTCCTGTGGGACAAGATAATGCCTCCACTTCTTCAAGGATTTAATTATGACATAAAACTCCTTATCATGCGTGGAGTATTTTCTCTTGGTCTCATTCAACTTCTCATTGAAATACGCAACATGTGTACTGTCTTGACTCAAGACTTCTCCAAGTGCAACTCCACTTACGTCACATATCACCTGAAATGTCTTTTCAAAATTCAGCAAGACCAGAGTTGGTCATTCTGTTATTTTCTCCTTCAGTATATTGAAGCTCCTCTCAACTTCCTCTATCCATTTAAAAGACTTGTGCTTCTTCTTCACGGTATCCATCATTGGTGCACAAATTCCACTGAAGTCTCTGATGAAATTCCTATAGAATCTTGCT
Organism: Picea abies; assembly: GCA_900067695.1. Taxonomy (NCBI): domain Eukaryota; kingdom Viridiplantae; phylum Streptophyta; class Pinopsida; order Pinales; family Pinaceae; genus Picea; species Picea abies. The sequence goes on from CBVK0103516990.1 coordinate 6,691, forward strand.
AATCCATGGAATCTTATTACCTCGAACATGCTCCTGGGTGATGACCATTCTTTGATTGCTTTCACCTTCTCTAGATCCATCCTCAATTCATTTGGAGAGATCAAAAAACCCACGTAAATGAGTTATGTCTTCATAAAAGAGGACTTCTTCAGATTTATCAACAACTTCTCCTACTGTATTATCCTCATCACTAATGTCAGGTGCCTCAAATGCTCTTCTTTAGTCCTGCTAAAGATCAATATATCATCTAGATACACAACCACAAATGTTCTAATAAAATCTTTCATTATTTCATGTATCGTCCTCATAAAAGTACTCGGGGTGTTTGTTAAGCCAAACGACGTAAAAAGCCACTCATATAGACCTTTGTTTTTCCTAAAGGTTGTTTTCCACTCATCACCTTCTCTCATTCTAATCTGGTGATATCCACTTTTCAAATCTATTTTGGAAAATAGATTTTCTCCACTTAAAAATTCCATTAAATCATCCATTCTCGGTAAAGGAAATCTATACCTGATGGTAATCTTGTTAATGTCTCTCGAGTCTATACATATTCACCATCCTCCATCCTTCTTTGGACTCAACATAGTTGGTACTGCGTATGGACTCAAACTCTCCCTGACCAAACCCTTGTCCAACAATTCCTAGACTTGGTTCTTCACTTCCTTGTTCTCTCTAGGTGTCAACCTGTATGCTTCTTTGTTCGGTAGAATTGATCCTGGTATCAAATCAATATGGTTATTAATACTTCTGATGGGTGGAAATGAGTTAGGAAGATCATCCACCACTAAGTCATAAAAATTATCCAACAATTCTTGAACTTATTAAGGAAAATCATCCATTGAAGTGCTTGTAAGGATAACTATGGGTTTCCTCACCACAACAAACTGTATCTCCTATTCTTCCTTGACCTCTTTCAGGAGTTCCTTTCCACTCATGAGAAGTATTCTTGTGTTTCCCCCCTCTCTTACTCTCCTCTCATCTATTGGAAACAACATGTGTGTCCTACCATTTTTCTCTAATGTGTATGTATTTTTCCTCCCATCGTGAATGACATTCTTGCCAAACTGCCATGGTCTTCCCAATATAATATGACATACATCCATGTGAATTACATCACACATAATTTCATCTCTATATCCTCGTATTTTAAACTCAACCAAGCATTGTTTAGTAACCATTACCTGGTGTTCTTTCTGCAACCATTAGACTTTGTATGGCTTCATATGTGCAGATGTCTCCAAATCCAATCTCTCCACCATCTCTGTGGATACTAAGTTATCATTTCTCCCACTTCCAATGTCACCTTGCATACTTTGTTCTTATTTTTGCAAGTTGTCCTGAAGAGACTATTCCTTTGCACTAGTCTCTCAACTTCTTCCTCTGGTTTTAGGAGAACCTTATTCAACATTAGGTATCTTCCATCATCTGCTCCTTTTGCTTCAACATCACTTTGTTGTGCTTCTGAATTGTGAGCTTCAACTCCTCCTTCTTTCTTTTTCTTGGGATAGTCCCAAGACATGTTCCCTAACTTTCCATAGGCAGAACATCTTATTTCTCATCCTCCTCTTCTTCCCCTTCCTCTAGAAGAATTTATTCCACCACCCTGTCTTTCTCAGGAACTTCCTCCTCTTTCCGAGTGATTGTGTGGTTTCTCAGTATCATCCTTAAACTTATGTGGTCTATCATGGGTAAATCCCTTGCTTTTTCTTGGGACTGAGCTATTATCTCTCCCTCACTGGTTTTGTTCTCTGGCCAACTTTTCCTCTGCCTTCAGTGTAAACTGATAAGGATCCTCCATCGTTCTTATCGGCATCATGCTGAGCTTATCCTGGATTTCATATCTTAGGCCATTCATATACCTAGAAACTTTTTCTTCATCTCTCTCCCTCTCTCCAGTTCTGATGTTTAGCCTATAGAACTCCTCTGTGTAGTCCTTAACTATCATCCCCTTCTGTCTTAGGTTCTGCATCTTCTTGAACACATTGATTTGAAAATCCTTGGGCATGAACTTAGCCTTCATCTTGGCTACCATTATTTCCCAACTCTTTATCTTCTTCTTTCCTTTGCTTCTCCTTTCATCTTGTAGTTCATCCCACCACAACACTGCATGTCTCTTTTGTCTTGTGACAACTTGTTTCACCTTTCTCTCTTCATCAACATCTTCATAGTCAAAATGCTTGTCCATGGATCTTATCCAATCCAACAACTCTTTAGCATCCAAATTTCCTTCATACATTGGGACCTCTATCTTGGCTTTACCTCCCAATCTAGCAACCTCTCTCAGCAAGCGTTCTTCAAAAAAATCCTCTCCTGCAGCTTCTTTTCTCTCTACACCACTGATGTCTCCAGTATCAGGTGCTCTCCTTTGTGTTTCCTCCATTACTTCTAATCTTGCACAGAGTTCTCGCATCTCCCTTTCTATATATTGATTAGCTAAAGCTTGCTCTCCTCATCTCCTCGGGGGCATTGTGTTGAGTGCCTTCCACACACATAGTACAACTTCGAGTTCTCTTCTCTCTTCTCCTTTGCCTGCTGTGTGTAAGAAAAACTTCAACCTATGATACCCATTGATGGTATCAAAATATCTCCTTCTCTTCTGTCCACTGTCTATAGATAGAAACTCTCTCTGATGCCACTTGATGCAGAAACCCCTTCTATCCTCAGGGTTACATGACCTCTCAGTATAGGATCGATCAAGAAACTAGGTCTTATTGACCCTTCGGGCCTCTACTAGACCCAAAACCCACTTGCACGGGTTCTTTCTCCTAAATCATATGCCGTATGAGACTCACAACCTTCTCTTGGACATTGTTCAAGTCTCAACACCAAACGGGCACTAACTCCTCCCCGCTAAGCCCTTTTTCCCTTGTGACCATGACTATGACCACATGATCGAGTGAAAGGCGCATTGTAATTTCACATTTCATGACACTGGGAGCATTGCTACCTCCATTCACCTAATAGCCGAAATCACGATGACCCAAGATCTACGGTCCATATCTCCCCTTGATCAATGACTATGATCAAGTCGTCATTTCATGTTTTGTGACTTTGGAGATCCCTTCCCTCCATTCTCCCAATAGCCAAAATCGTGATGCTTTAGGTATGATGGGCCAGATCCTCCCTCAATACAATGGTCACGATGATTTTGGGGTTTAGAGTTTCGTGAAGTTTAAATACTTGTCACCTCCAATCTTTTGATCCCCAAAATGCCGATATTTCACCCTGGAAAATCAATTGGACCCATTTTTTTGATCGATCCTAGACCGGGAGGTCATGCAACCCTTAGGAGAGAAGGGGGGTCTGCATGAGGAGTAGAGGAAAGTCTAGAACACCTCTCAATGGAAAGAGAGTTTGTAAATGTATTCCCTGAGGAGCTACCCGGGGTGCCGCCGGAGAGGGAATTGGAATTTACCATCGACCTAAAACTGGGAACTAAACCGATAATAAGAACGCAACATCGAATGTCAACCCTAGAGTTACATGAGTTGAGAATAAAAATGAAGGGCTTGTTGGACCTAGGAATTATATGTCTGAGTGTCTCACCCTGGGGGGCGCCTGTTATTTTCATATGGAAGAAGGATGTGTCATGGAGAATCTGTATTGAGTACCATCAATTGAACAAGGAAACGATCAAGAATCAATATTTTTTGCGAAGGATTGATGATATGTTTGATCAGATGAAGGGTGCGATGATGTTTTCAAAGATAAACTTGAGGTCAAGGTATTTCCAATTACGGATCAAAGAAGACAACATCCCTAATACCTCCTTTAAGATGAGGTTTGGACATTACAATTTTACTATTTTACCATTTGGAATGACGAACGCCCCAGGGGTATTTATGAGTTTGATGGATGGGGTGTTCTGCGAATACTTGGACAAGTTCATCCAAGTATTCATTGATGATATTTTGATTTACTCTTGGATGATGCAGGAGCATGATGATCACTTGCACATGGTACTAGAGTGTCTACGAGAGAACAAATTGTATGGGAAGTTGTCCAAATTGTCATTTTATCAATCGAATATTCATTACTTAGGGAATGTCATCCCCGGTGAAGGTATCGCTATGGATCCAATAAAGGTTGAGTCTATTATGGAATTTCCTGCATCAAGGAATGTCCCAGAAGTGCGTAGCTTCATGGTTTTAGTGAGATACTATCAATGGTTCGTCGATGGTTTTTCGAAGATAGAAAATCCAATCATGGAATTGCAGAAGAAGAACAAAAATTGTGTTTGGACTGAGAAATGCGTGGAGAAATTTCGAAGGTTCAAGGAGTTGTTGAAAACAACACCAACACTAAGGGTCCCTGACATGGATGAGGACTTTCTGGTATGCATTGACACATCCAAGGAAGGCTTAGGTGAAGTCTTGATGCAATATGGTCGAGTGATCGCTTACATCTTGAGAAAGTTGAGAAGGCATGAGGAGAACTATGCGATGCACAATTTGGAGTTGTTAGCCATTGTTTATGTCTTGAGAGTTTGGAGACACTACCTTATCGGATGGAAATTCTAACTAAAAACACACCACTATGGACTAAAACACATGTTTACACAAAGCGAGTTGAATGCGCGATGATGGTGTTGGTCGAAATTTCTTAGCGAGTATGATTTTGAAATTACTTACATAAAGGGAATAATGAACATAGTGGTTGATGCATTAAGTGAGCGACCACGTATATTTTCAGTGATGCCTCTTTAGATGAATCTACATGAAAATATTCTAACTTTACAACAAGACAATGACTAGTACAAAGAGGTCAAGGATTTTATCGAACAAAACACAATGATGGTACCAAGATTTGAAGGATTTATTGTGGACAACGATGGATTATTGAGATTTAAAAGTCAAATTTACGTACCACCCAACGACAAGTTGAGTAGTTTGATCCTAAATGAGGCTCATAGAGAAATGTACATGGCTCATCCTGGAGTCAAAAGGATGAGGGAAAACCTTAAACACTTACTCTTATGAAACGGAATGAAGGAAGACATAGTCAACTATGTGGCAAGATGTCTAGAATGTTAGCAGTTGAAGGTTGAAAATAGACATCTGTCAAGATTAATACAACCACACAATATTCTAGAATCAAAATGGGAGGTCATTTCAATGGATTTCATTGTTGGACTGCCACTAATGGCAAGGAGACAAGACTCAAGTTTTGTGGTAGTCGACACTTTGATGAAGATTGCTCATTTTATTCCTGTGCATACGAAGTATCAGGCACCTGAATTATCTATAGTTTTCTTCAGTGAGATTGTGAGGCTACATGGCATTCCTAAGAGGATTATATCTGATATAGGATCAATGTTTATAGGACGATTTTGGACTAGTTTCCAAGAGGTCTTGGGAACCCAACTTAACATTAGTACTGTGTATCACCCAAAGACAAATGGGCAGAACAAACGAACAAACCAAATATTGGAGGATATGTTGCGTATGTTTGTGATGGACCAACATAAGAGCTAGAAATAATTCTTTCCATTGGTGGAATTTTCATATATCAATAGTTATCAGAGCACCATTAAGATGGTTCCTTTCATGTTTCTTTACAGGTGACCATGTCATACGCCTTTGAGTTGGGATCAGCTTGAGGATAGGGTCCTGGTGGGACATGAAGTGATCCAAGAAATGGAAGACCAAATGAAAACTCTAATACAAAGGATCAAGGAAGCGCAGGAGACAAAAGAGTTATGTCGATACACATCATGTCGATCGTAGTTATGAAGTTGGTGATCGAGTCTTATTACAGGTGAAACCACATAAGATTTCAATCAAGTTTGGAAAGGGTGCTAAGATCTATCCTATGTTCATGGGACCTTTCGATATTGTGGAAAAGAAGGGGCCCGTGGCCTATCGACTAGCCTTTCTTGATTCTTTGAGGTGTATGCATGATCTTTTTCATGTATCTATTTTGAGACATTATGTTAGTGATCATACACATGTTATTCACATAAGTTCCTTGCAGGTATAGGACAAGGGATCTCTCACGATAGAGCCAATCCACATCCTGGACCATCGCATTCGATAGATATGATGTCGAATAGTATATCAGGTCAAGGTATAGTGGGACAACTATATTCCACACTCGAAGACCTGGGAGGACGCATATGATATCCATCAACAGTTCTCATTTCTGTTTGATAGTTATACATATGATACTATGATACACTTTATTTCCACACATACATACTGTCAAACTTCAAGACAAAGTTTAAAACAAGAGGGGGTGTATGTAACATCCCACTCTTGTGCACACAGAGAGAACTTATTCTTTGGGGACACTTGTGTGCAAGTGATCCAGGTCATTGTACTATTGGTTGTTTTGATTATGATTATGAGATATTGTGGATTTGATGATATGTTATTTTTTTTTATTTACATAGTTAGGTGCTATTGAATGGGTTATCCTAAGTGTGCAAGACTCTGGACATTGAGGATTATGAGGCATTGATGAAACTCCTTGGACTCGAGATCGAGTCAGGGAGTGGACTGTTAAGGTCTAAATGTTGTTTATGTGACATATGTACATATGATTAGATATTATGATGTTGATTGTTATTGCTGACATTATTCGTTGATGGATGTAGGATGACGATAGCTTTTCGACGAGACTCACATTTGGATTAAAGACGTCACACACAACAACCAAGGACATTGAGTGAGAGGTGTGGCAGGAAAACTACCACAGCCTACTAGCACTCCCTCCATGGCGCAATTTGTAGGTTAATGGTTACCTAGTTCAAAAAGACCCACAGTGTTGTGAGGGTAGACTATGAAAGTCGCTCATGATGATTCTAAAGGGCGCACAATAAGGTAGGGTCCTTATTCCTTAAAGGCCCTTAGTCTCCCACAAGATCACCTAACGGAGTATTGACTCCAGGGGTTTGTTGTCTACCAAATTCAGTCAAGAGGCGAGTGGCATCCTTAGAGCACGTAGTGAATCTTGAAGGGCATGCCGCGCAAAGAAAATGGAAAGAGGCAAGTCGCACCCTTGGAGCACATAGTGCATCCTGAAGAGCACGTTGCAATTTTAACTGTTAAGTTAATAAACATAGTGGCTAGAAAATTATGCCTCCTTAGGACCTAGTCGAACAAATTTTCACTTAAAAACTGTTGCCGACCCTAGTGAATTGAAAACCTAGGTCTGAGTAGAACATTTGAACAAAAGAAAAAATAATTAGACATGTAATAAGAACGGGGTAAAGAAAATTTAAGTATTGATAATTAAAGTGGAAATTTTAATAAAGGTTTAATTAATTAAAGGGGTATTTGGTTGTTTTTGTCTAAACTTACTAATTCTGAACTTAGTTATAAAAAGGGGAAACTTTAAAAACAAGGGAAACTTAAAGAAAAGGGGGAAACCTAAGGAAAAGTGGAAACATAAAGAAAAGGGGAAACTTAAGGAAAAAGGGGAATGTCTAACTTACTAAGGAATCTAGCCTTTGAAACTTTATATTTATGAACTCAACTAGAAATTAAGTAAGGCATAAGTCATTTAAGAATTGTACATGAATATTGGGACACCGAGGAGTGTTTTTTAGAATGGTTTTAGGTGGGTGAGGGAAATAGACAAATATAATTAATTAATAAAAAAAAAAATTGGTGGAACTAGGGGATAGGGTTACATGTGTACGGGGGAGGTTTTTTCTTATTAAATAAATGAAAAAGGAATCTAATGAGGCTTTGGGAAACTAATGACCAACAAACTCTATAGAAAGGATAGAAGAGACAGAGTATCGATCACATCTGGCTCGTGTAACGTTACGTTGCTGAATTTTATCTTGACTAAGTTTCTTTTGTGGGAGTTGGGATACCTATCTTGGGTACTGAGTGATAGCTTGACCTTGCGAGGTGATCTGGGTGTTAGCATTCTCTGGTATTGTGTGCGTGGCCCCATTGTGGCTCAGGGGCTTAGGGGGGAGAAGAGTAACCCTAGCATTGGCTAGGAGGTATTGGTGAGGTCTCATCGGTCAACAAGTGTTATCTTGACAGAGCGAACATTCATGAGGACATCTTCACCTTATCATCGTCGTTAAAGGTACGCATGTTAAAGTTGTTGCTTGTAGTAACATTTAATTTACACTTGTTTATTTTACTGTATTCAGATGACCATTTCATTCCCATGATATTTCCTTTAGAATTTTGTTATCAATGTAATTCCCTTGTCGCGTTAGAAACCTTTCTATCCACAATATCTTTTATTTCTGAGTTAGTGTCTAATTGTGCGTGCCCAAAATGAGCCCCATATTCAAAGCCTTGTCTACACTTTTGTATCTCCTACCTATGTTTTCTTTATTCCTTGATTGTGTTTTTTTTTCATTATTTGTTCTCCATGGAGAAGGTCTGGATGTATATTGTGTTTTTAACTTATGTTTCCTTTATCCTTTAAGTTATTAGTCAATGCCTAAGCAGTCAACTAGGAGATGAATTGACTCTGTTTCACTCCAGTGTTAAATATTTAGATTCAAATGCCCTAGTTTCATGTGCATGGATAATAATTGTAGGATCATTTCTCTTCCCAACACAGAATTCTCTCATGGGAATTTATTCCCTCCTTAGCCTCTGTGATTATTGTGATCTTTTCTCTGCAAACTCATGCTTCCACACAACGATTTTGGGGATGTTTATCCAATTCATCATATGTTTTATTTCCTCCGATTGGTTATTCTTGCAACAAATTTTATGCTGCAAAGGATTCAATTCTTGTTGCGTTTGGTTTATCATCTACTATTGTGATTGGTTTATTTCTTCCAATGATTTTTTTGTTGCGAATGATTTAATTCTTCCTGCGAATGATTTATTTCTTGTTGTGATTTTCTTGTTGCATTTCATTTTTTTTCCTGGAGGTTGTCTCCATTTTTGTTTTCATGGCCAAACAAGCCCAAACCAACTATTCCTTGTGTTTAATCTTATTTGATTTTGTTGAACTGTGTTTTACACCACTATTCTAATAAAAAAATTGTTTTTCTGAAATACATGGGCCATAAGAATCGTTCATGTTTGAATACGTCATCTAGTCACATGGGTTGATTTATTATTCAATGTTCTTGTTGAGCATCTTTATGGCACATGGGAGACACCAATTGTTCACAAGTCTATGGAAATTTAAGTTGTTCAATCCTTCAATGTCGGTGGCATTTAAATAAGACTGGGAAAATCTATTTTCTTTTAGTATTCTCATAAAATATCCTTCAAACAAATGGAAGAGAAAAAAAGTCTCTAACAATGGTTTTATGTATTTTTACGCAAATGTTTTATAGTTGCAGTAGCGTGTAGACTATCCTGGGGGAATGAATAAATGCATCTGGTTTGGACAGACGAAACAGGTAGAATAAACACGACCTATATATAAATAATTTTCTACCTCTCTTACTAGGAAAAATGATTGGTACCTCATTTGTGTCGTACTTCTACATTATTTATGGGCTTGTATTATGCCTCTTGTACCTCTGCTCTTGTGATGGTTAGCTATCCCTGGCGAATTTGCGCTTTCCATTATAAACAAAATGGTTATAATATGTTTCTTGTAATAGTTATAAGTGTTTTCTTCCTTGTCAAATCCATTACACATGAATGGGTGGACCAAAGCTCCACTGCAACCTAGCCTATGGTTCCTCCTCTACTTACCCATCGAAACACAACCTCAACTTGGTGTTTGCACATGCCTGCTCTTACAATGAATTTTTGGGCATATGGAAAGAGGTTTTCGTGAGCATTTCCTAGCTGAATTCACGCTCCGACTAAGCATGATTGGTGTTTTCCCTCTTTTACTCAGAGTTGTATTACCCTGTGCCCAACTGGAAGTCTCTTTGTTGCTCTCAGCAAATTGCCAAGTTTACCATTAATTTTAAATCTTGTGGCAAAATTAATTTCAACATTTTTTAAACTGGTAGTAATTTCATGGAGAGCCTGATCCGGATAAATCTAACTCTAATCCATCTTATAACCCATTAGTTAAAATCGTGTTAGTAAGATGTATTTCAGACCAATTAACATGCTATGGAAATTTTAATTCGAGAGTTTTAAATTTGGGCACATTTTATTGCGAAATTAATTTCGTAGAATTTATTACAGTTAAGATTATGTTCACTTAAAAAAATCATTTAAAAAGATTTATTCCAGTTACCCTCCAATACAGTTATGTTTAGAATATTTATGTTACCATCAAATTCAGTTACATGTGCCACTTTTCTGATTAAAACCTTAGTGGGATGGTTTGGAATTAAATGTTTTCTATGATGATCAACCTGTGCTCACGACCGTTGTTTTCACCCTTAGTTGCTAGATGGATTTTATTTTGGCACACCATAGGAATAATAATGCTATTGCCTAATTAAACCTTAATACCTCGAAGTTAACACTTGATATATTTAGGGGAATTCATTGTAATGATTAGAGTTTAATTTTCCACTTAGATCTTTGAGGAAGGATCATTTTATTGCTTAGATTGTTTTCCGGCAATAATCTATGTTGAGTTAGTCCATTACATGCACCCCGGTATAAGTATTAATCATCGATTGGAATTGGATTCTTGCTCTGATAAATTTGATGGTTAGGTTTTACACCTTGCACAATTAAAAGGTATTGATTGTGGTTATCTAACATCGATGTTTAGCCTAATGGATTAGGGTTCTTTCATTTTTAGATCCAGTACTGCATGACAATTTAATTTTTGGACTTCTTGCACGTTGGATATTACATCATGAATGAAGGTTTAGAGTTGTTTATGTTTGTGCCTTAGTTACTATTGTGCTTGTCGCAATGGGGTGGCATGATTCCTTATGATTGAATCATTGTGTGCACTGACTGTTAAGTGAGTATGATAGCCTGGCTTGGCTCATGGGCTTACCCTGATGATGATGATGTTGTTTATCATAATTTAATGAAATCAAGTGATGTGTTGTTTGTTGAAATGAGTTATCAAAGGCTCTTGCACCAACAAATATTGATGTTGTTGGATTGATTTAGAAATTTAGATTTCTCTTGTGTCTTGATTCGTGACACTACAGATTGATTGTCGATCTAGTTCATGTTGGACATGATGTAATGAATGACAGATAGTTATTGAATATTTGTGCAACGAGAAATTAATGAAATGAATGCTTTCTCTAGATGATAGTTTTGGCTAGTGCTAAAATTATAATGTATTAAATGAACGTGTAGACCTTAGACTTCGTGCACAAAGTGGAAATTGGATATGATGAGTTAAGTGATCGGTTTTGCGTGTGCCTTGTTTAGGTGTGAAATAGGGATTGTTGTATTGATCAAATGATTATCATTGTTGTTGAGGATTTGTGGTTATCTTATTATTTCTCGGTGTTATCTAATGTTGGTCCTTATGCAAGTCTTGAATGTTTAATAATTCACGGTTGTGTCGATACGTACCTATAGAATGTATTGAGGTGGGATGTTGTTAATTTATGTGTAAACACTTCAATAAGAATGTTGTGGTTCTTGGCGATTATGGGTCTTCTTGTGTCATATTAGGGTTAGTGCATTGCTTATGTTTAGTTAATTTATGTGAAAGTTGTAACGATGATGATGTTATTTTTAGGATGTTTGATTACCGAACGCAACCTTGAAAAAAAAATTGCACTTGTTATGCGACGCTTGTTGTCGTAATGACTGGGGTCGTTGCAAGTACAACATATCACCCTAAGACAGACAGGAAGATAGAAAGAACGAACCAAATTTCAGAAGACATGTTTTGTATGTATGTAATGGACCAACAAAAGCACTTGGAATAATTCTTTCCACTGGTAGAGTTTGTGTAAAACAACAACTTTCAAAGTACCATTAATGTGGCACTGTTTTAGCTTCTCTACGGGTGACCATGACCATGTTAGACGCCATTGAGATGGGATAGACCTGAGGATAGGGTCCTAGTAGGACTATAAGTGATCCAATAAATGGAAGAATAGATGTAATCAATAATACAAAGGATTAAATAAGCACAAGATCACAAGAAGAGTTATAATGATGCAGATCGCGCTGACCGCAATTATGAAGTTGGCGACTGAGTTTTCCTACAGGTGAAACTGCACAAGAGTTCGATCAATTTTGGAAAGGGTTCTAAACTCTCTCCTAGGTTCGTGGGATCTTTCAAAGTTGTGCAGAGGATGGGACGTGTGTCCTATCCACAATCTGTGCTTGTTTATTTGAGGCATATGCACAATGTTTTTTAGGTATCTTTTTTTATACATTATGTTAGTGATCCTACACATGTGATTGACATGAATTCTTTTTAGGTGTCAGACGATTTTTCACTCACCGTGGAGCCAATCTACATTATGGACCACCGCATTCAAAAACTAGGGTGTCGAACAGTTGATCAGGTCAAGATCCCGTGGGACAATTATAGTCCACACTCGGCTACCTTGGAGGACGCATATGATATGCACCAATAATTTCCATATTTAATGGATAGTTTAGACATATAGATCTTGTGAGATTCTTTATTTACTACATTTAATATATTGTACAAGTTCAGGACAAAGTTTAAAACAAGAGGGCTCTTGCGAGCACATGTTATTGACTTATTCTTTGAGGACATTTACATGCAAGTAATCTAGTTATAGTACATGGTTATGGTTTCTCTTAACGATTTTGTGATGATGTTGAGGGATTATGATATTATGTTATTTGATATATATGTATTGATAGATTTTATTGAACAGTTTCCCCTGAGTGTGTAGGACACTTGACAGATTGTGGATGTCGATGGCATCAATGGATCTCCTAGGACTCTAGATTGAATCAGGGAGTGGGTTTTATTGGTTTGAGTATTTCATTTATGCATATGTGAAATATGATCGATTATAGTATGATTTTGTATGTGTATCATTGACAATGTTTCTTTGATGGATGTATAATGATGATTTCTTGCTAATCCGACTTACATAAGGAGTAAAGGGGCGATGCACATAGAACAAACATTGAGGGAGAGGTGTGGTAGCGTCCCTATCACAACCTACTAGAACTCTTGTCAGGGCTCGAATTGTAGGTTAACGATTATCTAGTTTGAGAGGTCCACGATGTCATGAGGGAAGACAGAGACAGTCTCTCACAAATATTTATATGGGGTGTGCAATAAGGCAGGGTCTTTATTCCTTAGAGGCCTTTAGTCTCTCATAAGTTCGTCTGAATGGAGTGTTGATTCAAGGGGTTTGACAACAACCAAAACTAGTCAAAGGCGAGTGGAACCCTTGGAGCATGAAGTGTGTCTTGAAGGGCACATCATGTAAATAAAAATTGAGTCAATGAATCTATGTGGCCTAGAAAACCCTGAGTGAATAATTAACCTTACAAAATATTTTTTTTTTTTAAATAAAAAGCAGAACCTTTGTATTAAGCTGGCAAAAAAAGAAAACAACTGGCATACATAGGCCAGCTGTCCTGCCAACAGAGGAAACCAGGACAACTGGCCTGTCCACTGTAACAACAAAAATTAGGCGTAGAGTTACGCCACCCTGCCCGAGGGAAACCAGGGATTTTGGTCTCTTAGTTCATCCGCACAGGAAAGACTAAACTAGAGCAAGTTAAACTAGAAAACAGGAGAGCCATAGCTCTGGTACATAGTAAAAGGAAAAGCATAAAAACTAAAGGAAACCAGAACCTAATCAATCGAAGTGCTGCCATTGTCGGGGAGAACAAAGGGCTGGGATCAAGTAGGACATTGACGTCGTGGAGAGGCTTTGGAATATGCCGCATACAGCATATCCAAGCGCTAGCTGACTCTCAAGGCTCGGAAGACCTGATCATCCACCAGGTTGCGCAAGTCGAAGATCAGTTGGAGGTGTTTGGGATGCAGAAACGACGACGAAGGTGGCGAGTTTCTTCCTGGCTCCGTTCCGTAGCGGCTTGGCTCCGGTCCCCTTGTCTTGCAGTCCAGCGGTAGCCCGTGTTCTTTCTCCCCAGTGATGAGGTTTGGTGGCTCCTCCTCCACTACGCAGGCCGCGTAGATTTTGCTTTGAGTGGTGGCTGGCTGTGGAGAATTATCCAAGTTGGAAGCAATTAGCGAATGTTCGAAGCGCGTCGGAGGATCCCAGTTGTCCCGGACAACAAACATCCTGCTCTCAGAAAAATCAACAGGGAGCGTAATAGACAGGTCCTCCTCCACATAAGTTCGGGGCGGCGAGGGTGCAGTGGCGCCACCTCCTCTGCGATTTTTCTTAGCCACTAGAATTGCCCGAGCGAACCTCTGGTGGCGTTTTCTGCGGGATTCTGCTGCATGCCAGCCAGTGCCTCGACGAGGCCGACCCCAAATTCGTGGCATGGTGAGCGTGAGGGTCAGACTTCCGACTCTGCGGTGCTGAACTAACTGCGACAGATTCGTAAGCAAGGTGGGAGGTCTGCTACCCTTGTAACTGTAATGAACAAAACCCAGGGCTACGAAATACATTAACTCCATGAGCTTAGTGCTCTGACCTTACGTTCCCCATCCACGCGCGAGGAGCTCCATCATCACTCAGAGTTTACGGAGGCAAGGGCTCGTATTAACTGCCCGCAACCGGGAGGGGGGAATCTATTAATGGCGTACCCTGTTGGCACCTCCACGTGCCTAGGCTGCACCTCCACGTGTCCCAGTTGCCCACATAGCACCCCATCCAGGGATTTAACCTTACAAAATATTGAGTATTGTTGAATCAATTAATTAATTAAGGAGTGAAATTATTAATTATAAGTCCCCATAAGAGTCTAAGCATTTGCAATTAAAATTTAATTAATCCCGAGCATAAGTTTTGTAAAGAGGCCAAACTAAAATTAATAACTAAAGAAAAAGGAGAATGAGGTAAATAATTTCAAGAATT
>CBVK0103516992.1:0-13108 GCA_900067695.1 Picea abies
TGAATCTATAAATTTATATGGATCCCTTCTAGACATTTACATTTCTGAAGAAAATAATTATATTTCTCTTTAAATTCTGAATATGGAATTCATCTCTAATCGTCGCAAATTTTATATTTCTTGTGAAATTAAAATATGTAATTAGCTACCAAATTAAATGGCAGGAACCAAAAAAAAATGTACCTCTTGTGAATACGACCAATTTATTGCAACCCAGGAATATTAAAGTTCCTCTTCCGCTGCCAATTGAATATACAACCTAGAATTTGATTTCTTTAAGTATCAATTTTTAGACATTGATGTTGAGGTTGTTCACTGTAATTTGTTCCAAGCGAGTTCGCCTTCAATTGTTCAATTACATTGTCAATCATTTTTACAACTCAAATTTTGATTCCTGAGATTTTCTTTAAAAAAAAATTTCTCAGTGCTCAACATTAATTGAATGTTGCATTTAAATTTTTACATGTTCAAACTACTTACTCTTTTATGATTACTGCCACATCAATTACGAGATATTATTTTAGAGAATTTGTTGTTCTATGTCAATCTATTAGTTTTCGCATTAAAAATTGGTGTGGGTATTTGCAAAATTTTAGTCAATAACATAATGATAGATTGCCAATCTTTGCATTTTAGATGAAGATAGAAACTACTTTTATGTAGTCATGTAAGATAACTCATCAATCTCGATCTACACGTGATCGTTGTCTTTCAAAATCGCGAACACTGATACAAAATTTTGTTGTTTCTTTTAATTGATTTGATCCTGATTTGTTTTTTTTCCATAGTCTTTGTATTTAATTGTTCGATTCTAGGAACGAAATTTTGTAATTACTGTTAAGAAAATTGGACGCAAATTTGTAAATTGTTGATTGTTGTCAATAAATTATAATCCCAGAAATGTACGGTTTCCTTGGTCTCTGAGATTGATCGAGTTCTAATGTTAATTATTCATTGATCTAGGAACGAAATTTTGTAATTACTGTTAAGAAAATTGGACGCAAATTTGTAAATTGTTGATTGTTGTCAATAAATTATAATCCCAGAAATGTACGGTTTCCTTGGTCTCTGAGATTGATCGAGTTCTAATGTTAATTATTCATTGATTGTTGAATTAATTCAATCATGAAGTTATATTTGGTCAGTTTATAGCTTCTAGTTATGATCGAAATTTTAGAATATTTGGAGACGTTGTAGATTTATAAGAAAATAAATTTGTATTGCAAACAAATTGTGATATAGATCATTGTAAAAATTAAATGAATTCTGTAACTAGAACATGTAGGATTGTTGTCTAGTCGATACTCATCCGAGAAATTGAGCTCATTGAGTCACTGGGAAAAATCAGTGGTGTTCATAAATTTCGTTGTGTGATATATGACTTGTAAACTCCTTTCAAATTTTATTGTAAGAGAAGCTGCAATTTTAAATTTGAATCGCATTTTTAAATGTGAAATTCTTGGGACTCTACAAATAAACTGGAGATCCAAAAAATTAGCTCTTAAAGCAACTGTTGTAGTTACAGAATTCATTTAATTGATCCAAAAAATTAGCTCTTAAAGCAACTGTTGTAGAGGTAGACTGCAATTCAATTTTTCTTAGGCTATGTTTCCACTGTTGAAATGGTTGCAATTCTAGAACTAAGACTTTTACACTGCCAAATAAAATTGCAGCTCATATAATTGAAAAATATTTCATCGTTGTCAAATCAGTGTGTAGATCCTGCCATTGAAAAATATTGTATCGCTTCCAAATCAATTTGCATCGCCTATCACTTGAATTTACAGAATCGCTGCCAAATCAGTTTGCAGCTCCTATCATTTGAATTTATTGAATCACTGCCAAATCAGTTTGTAGCTCTTATCATTGAAAAATATTGTATCACTTCTAAATCAGTTTGCAGCTCTTGTCATTTGAATTTATTGAATCAGTGCAAATCAATTTGCAACTCCTATTATTGAAAAATATTGTATGGCTGACAAATCAAATTGTAGCTCTTGTAATTTGAAATTTTATATGATTCACTGCCAAATCAAATTGCAGCTCCTTTCATTTGAAATTTATTGATTACCTACGAAATTATTTCACCAATTGGATTTTGGGAATTCTTTGAGTGTTGCCACATTTCACTCATTTTTTATTTGTTTCGCTACCTTAATTGGTAATCTAGGACTAGAAAATTTAGTATTTCTTATTGTCCCATTCTTGTAGAGTGAAGTGGTACCTCAAATAATTTTGGGTATGCCAAGATGGAAAGTGACTTAGAATGTGCACCATTGATTCTTAAAAGAAAATGTGAGTAAAAAAATATATCAATTTTGTATCAAGAAATTTTCTATTAAGAGCTTAGATCACTTTCAATTGGGATTATGGTTATAGTAAAACTCTCGTTGTTAATGGGTAATGATCATTTAGGGAGAATGATTGAAGGTTAACTAAAACTAATATTAGTAGGAGTGATAACCATTAAAAAAAAATTCAAGAGTTAAAGTGTCAATTTAATTTAAGATATCTTGTTACTATAGGAAAGGAGAGCATTTTTATATGATTCTCTTGAGAACTCAAAAACTATCAACCTAAGGATACTCTTAAGAGTGTAACTAAGTTGGAGAGTATGTTGTTGAAAACTTAAGATTTGGTGCCTATGATTTTGACAACTTCATCAAGTGTTATACAATAATGATGTAATTGTGATGAGGGAGCATCTCTCCACATCGGCCAACCAGCCATGTCAGTGAATTCAAATCGCATGTTGAAGAGAGGTGGAGTCCTCATTTAAAATTTGAATGAACGTAATTAAATGTTTTAGTTTGTTGAGTCGTAGAGCCGTGCCTTTGCGCAGGCTGTAGATAAGAAGGCCTTTAACGTTTTGTAAGGCTGAGATCTAGATCTGATGCTGGAATAGACAACCCATTCAATGTAATTGAATAGGGTAGGTAGATTGGAGGGAAGAGCTCGAAGGGCCCCCTCATGTAAAAGATCAATTTTGATCTTGTTTGGAGTTAGTTAGAGTAAGCGCAAGAATAGTGAATAGAGTAAGAGAGAAGAGAAGGAGATGAGACCTTGTTACGGGTCGTGCTTAGGAACACCTTGTAAATACAGGCGTTTCCATATTTAATACAAATAGCAGTTTTTCCTGCAAGACTATGTGTTAAATGGACGTCTATGAGTGTTCTCCATATGATATGAATGCATGATGTAGATGTATGCTATAGGGTTGCATTTGCAGGAGTATGTTTGATTTCAGGTGAAGGTCTTTGAGGTTTCATGCCAAGAGGGCGTGACAGAGTACTACGATCTCTAAATATCAGTACACTGAAGTACTTCTGAATTCTGTGGATTCAGACAAAGACGTGATCCGACGCAGGAACTGGAATCAAAAATTCAGGAGGAAGACCTCAAGGTCACTGAACACCTTGGAGGCAGGGATGTGGAGGAAAATACAAATGCAAACAGAATCTCTGAGGAGTTCTGGGAAACTCTGTCAGACGGGCATTGAGCAGGTGCAAGGAGTGCACATAAGACAAAAACTCTAATGTGAGTTCTGTAAAGCTCTACCAAGTGGGCATTGAGCATATGCATAGTGATGCATTGAGAAGAACTCTACTGTGAGTTCAAGAAGAACTAGAATCACTAAGGATTCTCAAAGCTCTGCCAAGTTTGGGCATTGAGCATGTGCAGAGGGTGCACAGGAGAGGACAATGTGGAGGAAAATACAAATGCAAACAGAATCTCTGAGGAGTTCTGGGAAACTCTGTCAGACGGGCATTGAGCAGGTGCAAGGAGTGCACATAAGACAAAAACTCTAATGTGAGTTCTGTAAAGCTCTACCAAGTGGGCATTGAGCATATGCATAGTGATGCATTGAGAAGAACTCTACTGTGAGTTCAAGAAGAACTAGAATCACTAAGGATTCTCAAAGCTCTGCCAAGTTTGGGCATTGAGCATGTGCAGAGGGTGCACAGGAGAGGACATAACTGTTGAATGTTCTGTAAGAAGATACTTTTGTAGGTGGCCATTGAGTAGATGTGCAGACAGGCACAGGAGAAGAGAACTCTTTTGATTTCTAAAATTTGAAGAAGAGTCCATTTAAGGATCTTCACAGGGTTGTTGAACACCCTGAAGCACTCAGGAGGAGGGTGCTTGAGCAAAGGACAGCCAGGAGGGTGTCAAATTCTCCATCTGAGGGAGAAGGGAAAAAGGAATGAGTTCCTTAGAAGTCTAGGCAAGATTAAAGCTCAGGACAGATAGCACTTTTGTGTGCAGGACTATGCAGGAGCGCAGAGGTGGAATATCTTCAAGGATTTGAACAAAAACTTAGGAGAAGCAATGGTTTCATGCACGCAATGAAGCTCAAAGTTGAATAGTTCACAGAGAGGAAAGAATATCAAGGTCGAGGCCTTTGGATACTTGGAATTCTTCCAAGTTTGAGAAGAAAACACACAAGCTCCGGAGGAGCAACAATAGTCATCAGATCGGCTAAAGAAAGGGGATCTGGACTGTTGGTTTTCCATGTCCAGGAAGGAGCAGGAAGAGCGCATAGAATAGGAGATTGACAGTGTCAGATCTCATTTAATACCCGTCAACCATTGGATTGGTCAGGAGTTGCACGAGGTTTAATCTTCGTGAATAGAAGGAGAAAGTTTCGAAGGCATCGGGATATCGGGACTTCGGCGATCGGGATATCGAGCGTCTTGAGGACAGAATATTGGGGATCTCTATGGCGAAAACCCAAAAACAGATCTGAGTTGTCCATCATAGGAGGACACATGGAAAAAATCCAAGAGCTCGGGGAAAGTCCTGAAAAGGGGCGAAGAAATGTGTGTGTGGGGCCATAGAAGCTAGCAAGGTAGACAGGGGGTGAACTGTTGACGTGGAAGTCAATTTCACTGACCACTTCGAGGTTTCGTAAGTTGAAGTCCCAAAATCTTTGCATTAAGACTCGTGAAGTGCGTGGTCCCGAAAAGGCGTAAAGTCTAGTTGTGGGCCAGTGCCAAGAATTGTGTCAGAGTTGACAATTCGAGATTTTGGGGTTTGTGTTGACAAGAGATTTCGGTATCGAGAGTTTCGAACTCCCGATACGTGAAAATATCTCCGACCATTGGATCAAATGGAGAATCTTAGTCGTTGATTTCTTTTGAGTGACCAAACATTGGAGTGTCAGAATTTTGGGTCGCAGGGATCTGAGAGACAAGATACTTGACCACCGGATTAGTGAAATCATGAAATCCGATCTTTCGAAGTGTGAAGGGAGAATCCGCACGAGTTTTTTTTGTGGGTGTAGATTTCCCGAAAGGGAAATAGAAGAGCCATTTCAACGCTCTTCGGGCCAATGGAAAAGAAAAGATCCTATGTTTACGTGGACCTTCTGACCTACAGGTTGAGGAAGGGGAAGCGTCATCATTTTATGGTATCAAAGCCAGAATTCAATTGTATATTTCAGGTGAAGTGAAGAAAAGGAAGATAGAGTATTGAAACTCTATAAGGATTTGATTGTAGGTAGGCAACAATCCATACACAACCAGGAGGATTGTAGGAGAAGCTGAGACACTTGGGATTACAGAGTGATAGCAACAGATTTTCCAGGAGGGAAACAGACAACAACATGACTATTGAAGGCCATAGGTATGCTGGAAGGAAAAAATCAGAGCTGTGGAGCCAAGAAGATATAGATGAAGAGCTCGCTAATATAAAGGAAGAAATAGAAATGCTTGCATTGTGGATGCAGCAGAACATGAGGATAGATGAGCTTGAACTAAAGATCCAACAGAAAGCCAACCCAAGGTGGGTGTATGAATGGCCCATGAGGAAGGAAAAATCAAAGTGTCCATTCAAGGAGTTGATGGCTAGAAGACAATGTATGTTGTTAAGAGGATGGTTGAGGTATGCTGAAAACCTCAATGGACCTAGAGAAATGGTTCAGATATGTGAACTGGAGACTGGGAGAATTCTCGATGAAGAGAATAAAATGGGATCAGCTGAAGATCTCAATAACTGCTAGGAGGGAAGAGAAGAAACCCCATATTTCCACATGGGAAAGGAGTTGAGATCACTACGAGATCTCAGAGACTGTCATGAGGATAGTTAGGGAATTTCGCATTTCCAGCTGGGCAATGATATGAGGTCGCTGCGAAATTTCAAAGACTGCCAGGAGGGTAGTGGAAGCATCCCATATTGCCAAGTGGGCAGGGATGAACATATGAGACTATCTGAGAGTCTCATAAACTCATAGGTGAGGTTGGATTAGCAGGTGCAACTGACAAAAGAGGAAGATCAGAGAAAGTTTCTGATGATTGGGGGAATCAAAATATTCCTACCATTTGCCCGAGAGGAGGCAGAAATATGCATTGCGGTTGATAAGGAAACAAAAATAGAAGAAGGAAAACCAGCTGAGACTGTCAAAGAAGAATTGGAGTAGAATTTGGAAGCTACCTAAGAAGAAGAAGAGGATGATGAGCAATTCGAGGAATGGCTCAATATTTTCAGCCAGGAGACTGAAAAGACAACAACCTGGGAGTCTACAGTAGAAGAAGAAGAAGTAGAAAACAACTTAGTTTGGATGATCTGTATGAACATATTGAAGCCCTGGAGAGAAGGGTGAAAGTGCAGGGCATGCACATCCAACAGGTGAAGTTGGAAACTGATAAAGAAGGTGTGGGAGATCATAGTGATTTGTCCATGTGACGAAACTTTTTGCAGTTGAGGAGACTGCATGAATAGAGCCAGCCACTAGAGCAGCTAGACAAAGTGATAGAAGACATTAGAAGGTTGATCGTAGATTTAGCAGAAACTACCAGCAAGGAGAAGTTGGGCAGAAAGGTAGCATCAGAAGCTGTAGCAGCAACAACAGGGAGATGGAGCAGATGAACAGCTCCAGAGGATGATTTGGGATCCAAGAGGATTTCCATAGCTAAGATGGGAAGCTCATGAGAAGGAGCTCATGAATTTTGCAGCTGAGGAGTATGATGCAGGGGCATCTCTCCATGTCAGCCAACCAACCAGCCACGCCAAGTGCACACATTCAAGGATGAAGAGAGGCGCAACCTTCATCTTCAATTTTGAATTTGAATATAATTAATGTTGTAGGATGTTGAGCCATGGAGCTATGCCTTTGTACAGGCATTAGAGTAGGTAGGCCTTAATGCATGTAAGGCTGAGATCTAGATCCAATTTGTGGACTAGACAACCCATTCAATGAAATTGAATAGGGTAGGTAGATTGGAGGGAAGAGCTCTAAGAGCCCCCTCATGTAAAAGATCAAGGGGGATCTCATTTTAGAAAAGAGAGTTTAGTAAGAGTTAGAGTCTGCGAGTAGAGAGAAGAAGAGAAGAGTCGAGACCTTGTTATAGGTCGTGCTCAGGAACACCTTGTACACATAGGTGTTTTCCATTTTTAATACAAATAGCATTTTTTCCTGCATAACTATGTGTTAAATGAATGTCTGTGAGTGTTCTTTATATGTTGTGAATGTATGTTGTAGATGTGGTTTTGCATTTGCAGAAATTGGTTTGTTTTCAAGCTTGAGAGGTCTTTGTGGCATCATACCAGGAGGGTGCGACAGAACGTTGTGGGTTCTGATAGCCGTGCATAGAGGTTGCACTTCTGAATTCTGCAGATTCAAACGAAGACGTACCAGATGGACACAGGAGCTGGAATCATCAATTCAGAAGAAGACTTCAAGGTTGCTAAACACCTTGGACGCAAGGCTGTGGGAGAGGAACACAGTTGCAGACAAAAATCTCTGAGGAGTTATATGAAGCTCTACCAGGTGGGCATTGAGTAGGTGTGCAGATAGGCACAAGGAAGAGAACTCCTTAAGTTCTCGAATTTGGAGGAAGAATTCACTGAGAGATCTTCACAGGGTTGTTGAACACCCTGCAGACTTAGCAAGAGGTTGCTTGAGTGAAGGATAGCCAGGAGGGCATCCAAATTCTCCATCCATGGGAGAAGGAAGAAGGATAAAATCCCTTAGGGGTTCTGAGTACTTGGAAAATCTCAGAAAAGGTAGCACTTCATGTGTAAGGACTCTGCAGGAGTGCAGACATTAGAATCCCTTGAGGATTGGGAGAAAAGAAACTCAGGAGGAACAACATCGTGAGAGCGTAGGCGAGGACTCAAGTCGAGAGTTTGTAGAGGAAGGAAGACAAAGGTCGAGGCCTTTGAGAAACTTGAAATTCTTCCAAGCCCAGAAGAAAGCGCGCTAAAGCTTAGAAGGGAGCACAACTGTTGTTGGATGAGTCGATAGATTCTGTACCGTTGAAGTTTCTATGTCTAGGGAGCAGCAGAAGGAGTGCACAGAAGAGGAGATTGTGAGTCATTGGATCTCTCTCAGACACCCGTCAACTGTTGGATTGGGAGAAGATGCACAGAGTTTAATCTCTGGAGTGGCATAGAAGATCAGTGGAACGGATGGTGGAGACACTTCATCAATAAGTGTCAAATACCCGTCAGCCATTGGATCAGCCAGAAACTGCATGAGGTTTAAACCTTCGTAAGGAGAGGAGAAATTCCCGAAAGGCATTGGCGCATTGGGATATCGACATTCAGTAAATTGGGGGTTCTGATGTCGAAAGGTTGGGGCACTCCACGACGAAAGTCCTGAAATAACGACTTTGATCTGAGCCATCCATCTATTGAGACACGTGGCAGAGACCAAGGGACCCATTGGTATTTCGACTACTGGGGTTTCGAGTTGACAAAGGGATTGTGTCATCAGGGAATCACAAGTCGTGAAATCCTGAGATTGAATCAGGACCGTCCATCTCAAGGCGACGCGTGGAAATGATCGAGGTTTTTGGGAAAACCTCCGAAAGGAAAGGCATTTTGGGAAATCGAGATTCGACATTTTGTGAATCCTGAAGACAGGAAATACGCACATTTCGGAAATGCGAAGTCTGAAACTCCGACAAGGTGGAAAGATCCACTGTGGGGCTGGTTGACATCACATCAAAGAATCGTCATATCGGGATTTCGGAGATCGAAGATTCAAGAGGACATAGAACGCTTGACATCGGGAATCAGGAAATCCTAAAACCCGAAAGTAAGTTGGGAAGGTTCACGGTCATGTGCAGGAGACCGTCCAGGTGAAGAAAGGACCTGTGGATCAGATTTTCACATCGATTCCCGTTGAGATCGAAAGAGCCACTCCGACTCAGGAATTTGGACAGAACGATCCTTAAGACCGGGAGGTCAATGCAGAGAGGCCTTTGCTGAGGCAGAGGGTGTGACTGCATCACCTATTTCTATGCATCAATCCATTATAGTTTAAAGGAAAATATATTATCATCATTTGTTATTTCATTCTTAAGAGTAAGCGCAAGAATAGTGAATAGAGTAAGAGAGAAGTGAAGGAGATGAGACCTTGTTATGGGTCATTCTTAGGAACACCTTGTAAATATAGGCATTGCCATATTTAATACAAATAACATTTTTTCTTGCATGACTATGTGTTAAATGAATGTCTGTGAGTGTTCTTCATATGATATGAATGCATGTTGTAGATGTATGTTGTAGGGTTTCATTTGTAGGAGTATGTCTGATTTCAGATGAAGGTCTTTGAGGTTTCATGCCAAGAGGGAGTGACAGAGTATTGTGGTCTCTAAATATCAGTGCACTGAAGTACTTCTAAATTCTGCGGGTTCAGACAAAGACATGTTGCGCTGCAGTAACTGGAATAAAAAATTCAAGAGGAAGACCTCAAGGTCACTGAACACCTTGGAGGCAGGGCTGTGGAGAAAAATACAGTTGCAGACAGAATCTCTGAGGAGTTCTGGGAAACTCTATCAGGTGGGCATTGAGCAGGTGTAAGGAGTGCATAGAAGACAGAAAATCTGTTGTGAGTTCTGTAAAGCTTTGCCAAGTGGGAATTGAGAATATGCATAGTGATGCATTGAGAAGAAATCTACTGTGAGTTCAAAAACAACCAGAATCACTAATGATTCTGAGAGCTCTGCCAAGTTTGGGCATTGAGAAGGTGCAAAGGGTGCACAGGAGAGGATAGAACTGCTAGATGTTTTGTAAGAAGATACTCTGCAAGGTGGGCATTGAGTAGATGTGCAGAAAGGCACAGGAAAAGATAACTCTTTTGAGTTATAAAATTTGAAGAAGAGTCCATTTAGGGATATTCAAAGGGTTGTTGAACACCCTGAAGCATTCAGCAGGAGCTTGCTTGAGTAGAGGACAACCAGGAGGGTGTCAAATTCTCCATCTGAGGAAGAAGGGAAAAAGGACCGACTTCCTTAGAAGTCTGGGTGAGAGTAAAGCTCAGAACGGATAGCACTTTCATGTGTGGGACTCTGCAGGAGCAGAGATGTCGAAGATCTTCAAGGATTTGAACAAAAACTCAAGAGAAGTAGTGCTGAAGAGTTCGCAGAGAGAAAAGAAGATCAAGGTCGAGGCCTTTGGATACTTGGAATTCCTCCAAGTTTGAGAAGAAAATGTGCAAGCTCGGGAGGAGCAACAACAATCATCAAATCGACTAAAGAAAGGAGATCTAGACTATTGGTTTTCCACATCCAGGAAGGAGTAGGAAGAGCGCATAGAATAGGAGATCGGGAGCCTTAGATCTCATTTAATACCCGTCATTCATTGGATTGGCCAAGAGTTGCACGAGGTTTAAGCTTCATGAATAGAAGGTGAAAGTTCCGAAGGCATCGGGATATCAGGACTTCGGCGATCGGGATATCAGGAGTCTTGA
This sequence comes from Picea abies, assembly GCA_900067695.1. Taxonomy (NCBI): domain Eukaryota; kingdom Viridiplantae; phylum Streptophyta; class Pinopsida; order Pinales; family Pinaceae; genus Picea; species Picea abies. The sequence continues at coordinate 10,697 of CBVK0103516992.1, forward strand.
CGACAGAAGATTGGGGATCTCTATTTCAAAAACCCCGAAACGGATCAGAGTTGTCCATCATAGGAGGACGTGTGGCAGAAATCCAAAGCTCGGAGAAAGTCCTGAAAAAGGGGCGAAGAAATGTGTGTGTGGGGCCATAGAAGCCAGCAAGGTAGATAGGGGGTGAACTGTCGACGTGGAAGTCAATTTCATTGACCACTTCGGGGTTTCGTAAGTTGAAGTCCCAAAATCTTTGCATTAAGACTCGCGAAGTCGCGAAGTGTGAAGTCCTGAAAAGGCAAAAAGTCTAGTTGTGGGCCAACGTCGAGAATCGTGTTGGAGTTGACAATTCAGGATTTCGGGGTTTGCGTTGACAAGAGATTTTGGTATCAAGATTTTCGAACTCCCAATACATGAAAATCGTGCTGACCATTGGATCAAATGGAGAATCTTAGCCGTTGATTTATTTTGAGTGACTAAACATTGGAGTGTCGGAATTTCAGGTCTCGTGGATCTGAGAGATGAGGTACTTGACCACCGGATTCACAAAATTGCTAAATCTGATCTCTCGAAGTGTGAAGGGAGAATCCTCACGAGGTTTTGTTGTGGGTGTAGATTTCCCAAAAGGGAAATAGAAGAGTCATTTCAAAGCTCTTCGGGCCAGTGGCAAAGAAAATATCCTGTGTTTGCGTGGACCTTCTGACCTGTGGGTTGAGGAAGGGGCATGATCATCAAATTGAATTATGACAACTTATGTCGGAGATAACATAATATTTAACTATGAAATTTCAATATGGAGGTTATGTATCCATGTTATGTATGCTTAATGGCATCTATATTTTTGGATTTATGACTAAAATTTTACCAACTAAGAATTGTTGTTGACAAAGGGAAATAGAAGAGTCATTTCAAAGCTCTTCGGGCCAGTGGCAAAGAAAATATCCTGTGTTGATGTGGACCTTCTGACCTGTGGGTTGAGGAAGGGGCATGATCATCAAATTGAATTATGACAACTTATGTCGGAGATAACATAATATTTAACTATGAAATTTCAATATGGAGGTTATGTATCCATGTTATGTATGCTTAATGGCATCTATATTTTTGGATTTATGACTAAAATTTTACCAACTAAGAATTGTTGTTGACATTTGTGATAGAGCTATATTGAATGAATTAAATGAAATTTGTGAGTCTAAGTTGAAACAAATTGATTATTTTATGTTAGGATTAGCAGGTGTATTATATGAAACTTTTAGTGTCTTATGGCTAGAGAACTTAATGTGTGGATTATCACATGCGCGTTAAGTGAAATTCTTTTTTATGGTTCTTGATAATTGTTATAAAATGTTCTTTATTAGTACACATGAATTTGTTTTAATGATTGTTAAATCACAGCACATTATACTTTGTATTTAAATAATTTATGAAGGGTATTGTTTTTGTTTTTAGTCACAATTTTTTAGAGTATGATTGTGGTTAAGAGAAATAAATATCTCCTTGTTATTCATAACAATCGCTAGTCCTGAGACTTTAAATGGTCAAAATCAATCGGATGAATCCTAGACTTGAGTCCTGAGACTTTAAATGGTCAAAATCAATCGGATGAATCCTAGACTTGAGCATTGATTATGTGTCTTGGATGTCCTAACCTTCTAGGATAGGTTGGGTGGGTAGTTATCTTATGTTATATTTATGTGATATGGTTGATCTTGAAGAATAATGATGTTGTATTTAGATTTTTGTTGTGTCGTGATGTAATGAGATTGAATGTGTAACTTGATGTTGTTTTAAAAAAAAAAAAATTACCTCTACTGTACTCACTTATTTGATGTCGTAATGAAGGGAAAGTTACATATGATATCAGAGTAGGTTCAACCTTGTGACATTGAACCGTTATGTCTTCCACTATTTAACTGAATGACTAAAATATATCACTAATTAAATTTTGAAAATTGTCCATGTAGGTAATTGTGGTCAGAGGACGTCGGGGAAGTAGATGTTGTGGTGCTGGAGGAAGATGTGTGATGCCTCCAATAGTCTCCACGCAAGAAGTTTCTACCCCCAAGGAAAAGAAAAATTCACTATGCAAGAGCAGGTTGTTGTCGGAAATGTGGTAGGTATGATGAGATCCTTCTAGAGGATGTCAAAGGCATTGATTAACCACATGGATCAAGATGAGGTAAGAGTGTGTGTACCCAATGAGGCTTCATAGTGCTATATATCTTGTAGTAGTAGTATGCAAAGAGAAATAGGGAAGGTAAATTTTCTCGCGTTTATGGGTGCCACAGACAACTCATCTATAGAGGCATGGTTGGAGAACATGGCAATGTGCTTCACACTTCATGATAACACCTCCAACATGAAATTCTACATGGAGGTATTTCAGCTAAAGGGGAGTGCTCTTCTATGGTGGAAGACACTCCTACCTCA
>CBVK0103518075.1:0-16859 GCA_900067695.1 Picea abies
ATATATATATATAATTTCATGAAACATATATAACAATTAGTTAGTATAAAAAGGTGAATTTGAATTCACATCCATATTGTTATTTATAGCTACCCTATTTTGTATTTTTTTTTATCTCGATTGTACAAATGGTCCAAAAATACTTAGACGCCACTTATTCCTTTAAAATATACATATTAGCATGTAAGATTCAGAGTAATTCTTGATCGTATTGAGGTGATTTGTAGAAAAATGATGATGTGCTTCTCATCCACATATCATAAAATGATGATTAATTTGAAGAATTATGAGATAACATGGTAGAAAAAAAAAACTCAAATTATACAATATTGAAGTCATCATTTACTTCATATTCAAGTCCCCTATATATAGTGAGATTCCTTCTCATAATCTCAAAATGTCAAATTACATTACAACATGGACTTGCAGAAGTCAATTTGAAGGACTCTCATCAATTTCGTCATTAAATCTCAGAAAAAATAGTTTACCATTGAATTCCTTGTGAAATTCTGAGAAAAATGAGTATAAAGTCGACCATATTCTGAACTGACTCAATTTTATCCTCTTTACATGCCAAATGATGCACTATGGCATTCATCAATGACAATCTGGACTAATACTTTCACAAATGACCTCTTAGAAAAAAAATAACATCACCATTGAACTCCTCTCGGAAAACGATAAAAATGAGTATAAACATGCCTATGTTTGGACAATATACCTCATGGCACACATATCATAACAATACCAAATTAGGCTCATCTTATTGCACACAAATCTATGGTATTGCACACAAATCTATGGAATCCATATCGTACTTGGCCTCAAGATTTGTTCTTTCATAATACTTTGCACCAACATTGGGATTTGTGTAGACATTGGGATCCACACCATTAAATAGGTCGTGGGCCCAACCTCTATCAACACCTTTCGCTGATGTCGACATCATATTAAATGAGGGTTTGTTGGAATCTCTGTAATATATGGTTCTGTTGGCGTAGTGGTTAATTCGTTGAAACGTTGGATGACAGGTCGCGGGGTTGAACCCCTTCATCCATGCCATATTTTATGGTATGGTTGGATATATATATCTATACACACACACACACACACACACACACACACACACAATGGTTAGTTATATGATTTTAAATCATATTTTAAATATAGTGTATGGTTTAATAACCCCGTAGATCATATGGGTTGGTTATAACGAATACCATGTGTGATCCGGATTTATGAGCAGAACAAAATGAAACAACAGATTTATAATATTAACACAGAGACTCACTGAAAAATAATATAGATAGAATAAAACTTGACTTCTATTAAATGAAAAGTATGTTGAAAACTATAAAATGCAGACTGAAAACAAGCTTATTAGAATGGTGGCAACTTATCTTTGAGAAGAGATGTAACGATTATGCTCATTCACAAGAAGATGAGTACAATGAGGCTCTAAAAGAATTTTTACAATAAACATGAATTCCAAAACCCTAGACATCCTAAAACCTAACCCTAGGAGATGAAGCGCCAAAAGTCATGTGGGCCTCGTTGGGGTAAGTTAGTACATCATCTTCTCAGGGTCATAACTCTTGAATATGATCTCCATTTAGGGCACATGATAGCTTGCTGGAAAGGTATTGATGAGGATATTCATTTAGGGGGATCAATAAGAGAATTCAACTATCATTGAGTTTCCTAGTTGTGATAAAACATCATTTAAGCCTGCAAAATGGCCCTAAAAGTTCAGGGACCGAAAAACTGCTAAAAATAGTAAGTTGCCAAAACCCTGTTTTGAGCTAGTTGGAAAAGGTGGATGGCCACCAAGATCCTCCTAGATCAATGTGACCAAAAACTATGGGTCGAGGGCTTGGGCCCTCATCCATTTTATCACCATTGAAATCTTTACTTAAGGTTAAATGCATATGATAACATATATGGTTAAGAGCCAAAGTGCGTGGTGTAATGGTAATGAAGGGCTTGTGTAAAGTATTGGGAGGTCGTGAGTTATATCCTATGGAGTACCATAAAATTTTTACATAACCTTAACCATGATAGGCCAATGAGGTACTGCCACGTGGAAGTCTCTTATTATCTTCCTTGTGCCACATGTCAATCCATAACTGGTGCCAACTATATGTACGAACTGCCACATTACCTTTCCAACTGGACATGCCATGTCACCTTCCTACCACGTGTCACCATATGAGGTCATCACATCGACATTGTATGGCCTGTATGATTTTTCCATGTGTCACCCTTGTAGTGGTGACATGTGTCACCTTTGACCCTTTGACTTTTGGCTTTTTTTCCCTAGTTTGACTTGAACTTTGACCATCCATAAATTTTGCATACAAACTTCATTTGAGGCGATTGTTATGCCGTTGGAAAGATATCTCTGAGATATATGCAATGATGGATTTTTCAAGAGAAATCAAGATGATCATCCTGGACATTCTATGAATGTTTCATATCCTCCTAGATTACACCTTCCCACTGAAGAAATTTTGGTCCTCCAAAAGTATGAATATTTCAACAACTTAGTGATTTTAACTCTTACTCACTCTTCCATCTTATTGTAATGATCTTATCCAGTAACTTAATGATGATGAAGCTTCTTCACTCTTCCATATTGTTGAATATTCCAGGACTCAATATTTATATTGGATATTAGATTTTGGATCTTATATATTAGATCAATGTACTTCTATTTACTTCTTTGAAACATGGCTCTCACTCTATCCTTTGGAATTGTCTCTAATAGAATATAGCTTTGGTTCTGTCTCATTTATTCCTTCATAATAAAAGTCTTCTCACTAAATCTCTGCAATATCTGAATCTGAATCTTGTACTCAACATCCACTCCCATCTCTTTCTCGATTGAAGATAGTCTATCTTGGCCAATTTGAAACCAAGTCAAATGTTGATATATGCCTTTCCCTTTTGGACTCTTTGTTCATGTACTATTGATATATCTATAGGAGTCTCTGAATGAATTCATTGTTCATTGTCCTTCTCCTGCCTTGAAAAAAATTATTTTTGTATTGCCTGAACTGTTGCTGCTCAAGATATACATCTACACGAACATGACATAATATCTTTAAGATTCTTATAACATGCATCCTTTTAAAAATAATATTATTTCTCATTTACCAGCTCTAGGAAGTTTTACATAACTTTGATTCTCTTCCCGCTTTCAATCTACATGTTCCAACTTTCTACATCCTTTTGTTCCTTTTCCTTTGGTACTTCACAATAAGAATGTTAACTTGGACATTTCGATCTATATATAGTCCTTTAGATAATAACAAGAAAATAAAATTGTCTATATTGTCGTTGGAATTCTTAGAAATCTTTATAACATCCCTCTCACTCCTATAACAAAGAAGTTATATAGAAATCCTTTTATAAGATTCTTCTCACTTCAAAGAATATGTAAGGTGGCTATATATAAATCATTTACAAGATTCCTCTCTCTATGAACAACATATAAGGTGGATATATAGAAATTCTCTTACAAAATTCCTCTCACTCTTAACAACATATAATGTGGTTATATAGAAATTTTACTGAATTCCTCTCACTCTTATAATCTACAATGAGTGGCTTACAAGCCTTCTAATAGACTTAGGAGATATCTACATATGTATATTAGCTTACATTACAAATATACATATTTACAATGAAATATCTTTTGATGGATGGCTTATTCATGGATTCATCCTCCTCTTAGTATAGGAAGGAGTCTCATAACTTCCTCTCTCCGACAATGCCTTTGATGCTGATGTTGAATTTAACATTGAATCTGATGTTGAATCTAATGCTAAATCCAAAAAACCATTAGACCATATTATAGGTATTCCCAGTAACCTATATAACCTCTCCTTGCGAACACCAAGAACTATTTCTCTATCTTGAGTAGCTTCCCTTGAATACACAAGTACCTGACCATTTTGGAATGCGATTGCATAGACTTCATCCTCACAAGAGGAAACTAAGAGTAGTTTTACTTTCAAATATGGAACATATAACATATTGTTGTGGGGTAATCTACCCTACGGACCAATAAGCTAGGGTTCTGGCCTGATGCCAGGTAAGCAGGGATGGTGCATTTAAGGGTTATAACACATATGTTATATTCCCATAAATACTCCCAACTTGAGATGGAATCTTACATATCCATACCCTTTTATTTCTTATCTAGTGTTAGTTATAGATACTACATAGCAATCTGTGTCGAGCTCTGAGAACGTCAAAAATGATGATCTCATCATGATCATGTGGTGAGATGAGACACTGTCAGCGAAACATTCCTCAATATCTTCATATATCACTCTGTTAAGACCAACCATTAGGAAGTATTCTTTCTCAAATATTTTAGTAAGACTATTAACTTCATCTAGGGTTGTTGCTTTTATTCTTTCAAGTTCCTTTTAATATTTCTAGTTTTGATTTGGAAACAAGTGTGGATAAAGTGTCCAACACTTCTCTATCTAATTTCCACTCTTACCACAATAAGAGAAGAGTATATTGTTTCCATATTGGAACCATGATCCCTTCTTGTCATTCCCCCTTTTCCTTTGCTTTGAGAAATTACCTTTACCTTTAGCCTTCTTCTTGGATGGATTTTCTTGCACATATTGTATTCTTCGACATTTCTCCATGTCATGGTTACTAGTTCCAGATGAAGCACATGGATACATAGATCATTTACCATTATTAAACATCTTCATTCCCTCTTTAGAATGCACATATTTCTCTGGAGATGTCTTAGATCTGTTACCTTTCTATGGAATGGAAGGTAAGACCAACTACTTATGAAGAAACTCTTCATATTAAGTTCTTCCTACTTCAATCATCCTTGAGCATTCTCCATATTGACGGGAAAAATAATAATACGAGGAGTCATCCTTCTCGATCATGCCTTGTAAAGGAGTTAGTTTTTCTTGCATAAAAGACTTGCCATTCTTCATTGAATGATGTTGCTAGTTCCAATACCTTATCCTTTGTCTACAACTTCATTTCCAACCCATGAAAAGTACCTCTATGTAATTCCTCATGACATGTTAGTCGATCTTTCAAATTCTTCTTCTCTTCCTCGATATTTTGTAATTGCATCCTTAACTCAAAATTCTCCTTCTGAATCTTCTAGTTAATGTTCTTCTATAAGGTTTAACTTCATGAGATCTTTAATCATTTTGTATTCTCAACAAGAGCCTTCAAAACCTTCACCAACTTAAGTCTTGGACCTTATCACATCAATCTTGAAAATACACGCCAAAACTAGCTCTAATACCACTTGATCGAAAAATCCTTAGATACCACTTAATCATTTAAAATATATGCATTAACATCTAACCTAATTCAAAATAACTAATGATCGTATTGAGGTGATTTGCAGAAAAATGATGATGTGATTCTCATCCAAAATCTCATAAAATGATGATTAATTTGAATAATTATGAGATACCACGAGAGAAATAAAATAACTCAAATTATACAATATTGAAATCATAATTTACTTCATCTTCAAGTCCCCTCTAGATAGTGAGTCTACTTCTCATAATATCAAAATGTCAAATTAAATTACAACATGGACTTGCAAAAACCAATTTTAAGGATTCTCTTCAATTCCGATGCTCAAAATTAGAAAATGAGTTTAGCATTGAATTTCTTGTGAAATTATGAGAAAAATGAGTATAAAGTCGACCATATTCTGAACTGGCTCAATTTTACTCTCTTTGCACACCAAACGATGCACTATGACGCTCATTAATGGAAATATGGACTAAGACTTTCACAAATGATCTCTTAGCACAAAAATGACATCACCATTGAACTCCTCTTGGACAAACGAGAAAAATGACTATAAGCATGTCTATGTTTGGACAATATACCTCATGACATGCATATCGAGACAATACCAAATTAAGCTCCTCTTCTTGCATGCAAATATATGAAATAAATACGGTAATTGGCCTCGGGATCTGTTCCTGCATTGTAATCTGCACCAACATTGGTACGTGTACATACATTAGGATCCACGCCAATAAATAGGCCGCAGGCCCAACCTCTATCTACACCTTCCACTGACGTCGACATCATATTGAATGAGGGTCGATTGGAATCTCCATAATATATGGTTCCATTGGCATAGTGTTTAAGTCAGTAGAATGTTGGATGGAAGGTCACGGGGTTGAACCCCATCAACCATGCCATATTTTATGTTATGGTTGGATATATACACGTCAGTTAGTTATATGGCTTTAAACCATATTTTAAATATAGTGTATTGTTTACTAACCCTGTGAATCATATGGGTTGGTTATGCCAAATACCATGTGACCACAAACTATGGGTTCAGGGCTTAGGCCCTTGGACCAACAATGTATATGGTTAAGAACCAAAACACATGGTGTAATGGTAATGGAGGGCTTGTGTAAGGTATTGGGAGGTCATGGGTTTGATCCTTCGGACTTGCATAAAATTTTTACATAAACTTAACCATGATAGATGAGTGAGGGAATTCCACATGGAAGTCTCTTATTGGCACCCTTGTTCCATGTGTCAATCCATAATTGGTGCCAACTATATGTATGGAATTCCAAATCACCTTACCAACTAGATATGCCACATCACCTGCCTATCATGTGTCACCATATGAGGTCACCAAATCTACATTTTATGGCTTGCACGTCCATGCCATGTGTCCCCTTGCATTGGTGACACATGCCACATTTGACCCCTTTGAATTTTTCCTGTTTTCCCTAGTTTGAATTGAACTTTGACCATCCATAACTTTTGCATATGAACTCTGTTTGAGGCATTTTTTACGTCATTGGAAAGATATCACCAATATCTACGCAATGATGGTGTTTTCGAGGGAATTTGAGATGGTTAAATTTTGAGATTTTCTAGATCCTTCTAGACCTCTATTCACATTCTGGATCTTCTTACACCTTCTATGAATGTTTCAGATCCTCTTGGATCAATAAATTAAATAACTAAATAATTATTATATAAAATTTATTTTAATTAGCTAAGATTTTGTCTTCCTTCTCCTTAAGAGAAACATGTTAACATCCCAAGATCTACAAGCATCAAGAAAGTGTGTAATTTTTCCACATATGGATTACTAGCATGCCATTTCAAGTGATGTGGTTTTCCTTTAATAATGATGATGTTTTTCCATCTTCTAAAGAAAATTGTTTTGTATTCCCCAAACCCTGAAATCGAAGCCCTATTGTACCTATTTTTGAAAGTGGGGATAAAATAATCTCTCTAGTTATAAGACCATTATGAATTGGCCCCTTTTAACCATGTTATATGGGATTATTTTGGAAAAGAAGATAAGAGTATGGATAGAAATACAGAGAAAAAGAGCTAAAGGCTAGGCCACATTCAGGATCTATCATCCAACTCTAGACCACCTTGTTATGCTTAGGATCATTGTGAAGGAGTGTCCTAATAATAAAACCAATATCTTATGTTATTTTGTTGACATTAGAAAACATTTGAACATAGTTGTTATCACTGAAATTCCGTCTGCAACATTGCATGCAAATGCTTACAGAAATACAACAATGCCAACAACAATTAGTTCACCTGCAGCACTAAAATACATTTCAAAAGGAAAAAACTATACAATTGGGAAAAATTTGACATGCACAAATTCACTAAAGGAAGCGCGTATATAGTGCATGGGCCAAAAAATCCCTCATAGCACATAATGTGCCAATTGCACAATTGTGTACGGGAAAATCCGCGCACTCTTGTGAACGACAAATTTATGGTTCTTGTCACCCCCCCAACCACTTATGGACTAGCTCCCAACCTGATTTGACCTCCATATCTGATCGAAATTCGAATGGGGGGTTGGTCAAGGACCAAAGGGTTCCCTAAAAGGCCCCTTGTTCACACCAAGAACTAATTACATTTTTCCTTGAAGAAATGATATAAATAAGAGCCATGGGTGCACTAAGAAACCAATATCTTCATAGTATTGTTATGATGCCTCTATTCTCCCTTGAGAATCCTTTTTTCTCCTTGGAGTATTCAAGCATCATTGCAATAGGCCATTCCACTCATCTCTTGAGGGAATAAGCATTGATTTTCTTCATCATTTGCCATTTTTATTCTATTGTAAGAAGAGCTCTCCATTAGGGAACTTAAGAGACCTCCCAATGAGGAAGAGGGGACTCATAAGTCCTCTTTTTTCTATATATTGTTTTTCCTACTAATATAGTTATCCATTGGTGGAATTATCTTGTCCATTGGTTGATTGTTTATGGTTCTAAGTTTCTTGTGCATTATAAATTTTATTTCTTAGTTCTTTTAGTTTGTTTCTTTGTTTATTACATGTGTTTGGCTTGTTTAATCCACTCATGAACTTATGTCTTGTCTATCAGGCCCAAATAGGCATGCAAGTGTTGTTGTTTTGCTCACCCAAGTGACAAAACCAACACAACAGATTGACAACCATACTGGGGAGAAGGTATCAAATTCCACCCTATTTGGGCTTAGAGAACACTTATTTTTAATCAATTTGTCTTGCAGATACCAAAACCAGCCCAGCCTTACCTGTCAAAGGAAAAAATCTGAGTTGGAGGAGGAGAATTTCACTCAAAAGATTTCCCCCCAAAGCGTATCAGAGAGTGCGCGGATATTCCAACCCAAAAACTGTGCACCCCATAGGCTTTTTTTCTGTTCCCATTCTTTGCATTGTGCACCCACTGTGCACCTGTCAAAATTGTAACCCGTACAAATATCTAAATTTTCAAAATTGTAAGGGTTTTTGTGATGATTTGAGGGCCCCTAGCCTTCATATTCTCTCTTTCATACAATTTTTAATGCACATGCACTCCACTTAGACTCCTTTCCCATATGAAATGTTAGTTAAACATAGGCACTTAGGGGGTAAAAAGAACCAAATATTATCCTCTTTTGATTTGGTTTCCACATGGATGGCTTGTTTGGTTTGTAAAATTTAAGTTGATATTATTGCTATCACATATAAAAAAACTTACATTGGGACCATAAATTAACTTTGATCATTGATTGTTCTCTTCTCTCGCACCATAGAGTGATATTAAGAATAAAAAAGGTGGTTAAAGGGACATTTCATCTCCCTTAACAAAAATCTTTAGTAGAGGACAAAACCCCCCTAGGGATCCTCTTAGTTTCTTTTGAAATCATCTTAAACTTGTAAGCGTCCATACATGCCCTCATGTTGAAAACTTAGGATAGTTTCTTGAAATTGTTTTCTTAGTTTACATAACTAGGAAAGTTTAAAGATCAAAGTAACAGGCCCATACATGCCCACATGCTTGCAATCTAGGATAATTTTTCAAAGATTTCTTAGTGTAAACAACATTTAGAGAGTTTAAAGGATTGGTGAGGACCCATATTTCCACATGCTAGTTCTTTAGGGATTTTAAAATTCCGCAAGGTTGTACCTATTACACTTAGTAAGATAGGTAACAAATATTTGTAAGGACCACATGAAGTCCACATGTTGCAATGTCACACCTAACTTATTAAAAACTTGGCACACTTTTTTCACTTTCTCACACACAAAGTCACTCCTCACTCACATAATTTCCATTTTGAATTGTGGAGGTTGAAGAAGGTTTTCTCCAAAGGAATTCCGAAAAGTCCCACTACTTATTTTTGGAAATTATCCACACCCACTTAATTCAAACGAGATTGGTTCATACCCCCAATCTCTCAGCCCACCCCATCTAATTTCTTTTTCTAAAAAACTCACTAAGTTTTTCTCCACAGGAGGTGCCAAAAGAAATGTTTTAGTCTAGGTAGGATCTCGGGGGTAGGCATCCAAATAACCTCTCGTTATTTGGTTCTCACATTTTCCAAACATTAGAAGTTGACAAATAGGGAACTTTTAAATCCTCCAAGTCAAGTGTTCCTACACCATAAGGCAGGGAGATACCCGTGAAGGGTTGAAGGCCAAGGTATGGTTGTTCTATGCATCCCCCATTGGGTCACCCAACTCTTGCAAGGGATCCAACCCATGACCCATTTCTGAGGCCGAAAATCTAAATGCTTCACTTTGACCGAGGTACCTAGTGACTAAATTTAGGACATCTACCCAGGTGGAAACTATGGGCTGCAATTGCACCTTGATCAGATTTTGTGTGGCTATCAGGGATGATTTTAAGGATGGAAATTTATTTTAAAATGTAAAAACCTTCGTGAATATTACTAATCCTTCATATGCCAACTATAAATAATTGGTGATATTTTTGTAAAATATTCAAATTTCTAAGGATTTTATATAGTTTTTATAAAATTTTGACAATTTTTAAGGTAAAATAATTTTATCCTATAAAATTTGGGTGAATCATTTTTAAAATAGCGAATTTCATTTTTGGAAAAACCATGGAAAATTATCTCTTGAGAGAAATTTATCCCCTAAAATCATCCCTGGTGGCTATTGGGGAATATCGCCATCTCTTTCAGGATATGCACCCTCTACCCCTCATTACAACTGATTTTTTCATCCTTCACTAGTTCCTCTTCCGGTGGCTTTAGACCCCACTGTCAAGTGCTCTTGGAAGGTCCAGTGCTATTTGAGAGGATGGGCAATATGTCTTTTAGGACACGCCCATTTGTTTTATTTTTTCACCCACATGGAAAAAATCCACCTACCCACATGTTTTCTTATTTTCAGTTGATTTATGTATGATGCTCATTTGATTACATGAAATTGTGAGTTGTATTATCTTTTGAAGGTCCAAATTATACAAAGATTTTGTTCATTTATTTCTCTCATCACCATTTACACACATTCACTTTGCTATTCAGACATCATATGGGACCCACATAATCTTCGTCGTTCCAGATGCTTGCAAAACCTATTCTTGCCAACTCATTTACTCAACCATCTCACACCCCTAGAGTGATACTATTTTGGGATCAAATTTACTTGGTTCCACTTTTCTTGGGTCCAATTCCCAAGGACATCCATCCACTAACTCTCATTCACAAGGAGGTGGGGGGGAAACTTATTCTCAAGGGAAAAGTACAACCCCACCAAATGCCTCTCAAGGGTCAGGCCCACCACCTACCCACACAATGGCTAGAACTAATCCTCCACCAAATCCCCCTATGCCATACTTGGCATCTCTCAAAATTCCCTATTTGAATAAACTCATGAATGATCCCATTTTACATGAACCCACATGGCCCAATATTCCTACCAAACTACCTTCAAATATTCCCAAATTTGAAGGAAAATTAGGGGAAGATCCCACCAACCATGTTATGACCTTCCACTTATGGTGCTCTTCAAATACAATCATGGATGATTCCATCTGATTAAGTTTATTTCAAAGAACACTCACTGGTCCATCAAGCAAATGGTATGTGGATGAAAAATCGGGGTCCCATGTGACTTTTGAATCCTTGGACAAATCCTTTTTGGCATTTTTTCAACTACCAGTTCATCATGCCACTGGTTTAGAACTACTCTTTGAGTGCAAAAAAATCTCAAATATGCATATTTCCGACCACATCCATGAATGGTGTCGACGACATAGTTTGTTTAAATCATAAATCACCAAAGAACAACACCTTGAATGGTTTATAAAATCACTCATCTCTATACTTTCCTAGGATTAGCATCCACTTTTCCTCAGTCAGAAGAGGAAGCCATTAGAAAGGCCCAACAATTAGACCTTACATATGCTTAGTCAGGTTACTTATACATAGTGTTTCCTGATGCACCCAGATCTATACCATTTGGCTAGGACAAACTTGGGATGTCCCACAATGGAGATGGGTTGATTGGTACCATGCCACATCACAACCCTTATAGCCAACCATCACCTATGTATGGTGCACCTCAATATCCACAACCATATGGAGGGCCATATTATTACCCTCCACCCCTTTACCAACAAACATATCATGTTTCTCCCCCCACCCATAAGTGGACCCTCGCCAACACCCATGATGCATCTAACCTCTCAACCAAGTATGGGTTCACCTTATACCTCAACATATAACCTGGGTACTAGAAAAATTTCTTCACCTTCTTATGTTCCCTATGGATCGTTGCCACAAAAAAATCCATAATTTACATTTCCTGGTCCTCTACAATCGATTTCTTCTCCACATGGACAACTACATGACGACACTAGCTTTGTTTAGCCCTCTCCCATTCAACAACTTCATAATTTTGAACATTTGAATATGAAAAATCCATCCCATCAGTCGAATAATGCCAAGAAGAAAGAAAAAATCTAAAACAATAATAACCCAGGACTAGACATAAATACCACCCAACAAAACCAACCCTCTGGGGGAAACCAAAATCAAGGCAACCTGAACCCACAAGGGGACAATAGCAAAAAAATACAAGGGAAGAAGAACAAAAGTATCAATATGATATTCCCTTGCGCTCTTTATGGTGAGTATGGACACTATACTCACCATTGTCCTCAAATTTTTGACTTCAAATGGATGAAAGAATCCATGAATGTGTCACGTCCTCCAGCATCGCCTTCCCCTCAACAGGCCCCACAACAGTACTTGCAACAACCACCCCCAGTCGTGTTGAAAAACCCTATTCCAAACCAAGGTGTGATGAATAACCAATAGGAGGTACACCTTGCCCCACCACAAATAGGGCAGTATCAAAACCCAGGGCCCATCCACCCTAGAAATCTGGTTGATCACAATATCCTCCTCACCAATGAAGAAGAAATTATTTTGCAAATGCGCAGTCATGAATACGACACGCCCCCCATAATCTACTCCAACCACCTCAGAAATGGCTCTAGCAACAACCAGACAACCCTTGATGATTCCATGCCCTAATGTTGAACCTACCATTCATATACCTCGCATTCCATTGCGACGGAATGTCAATAACCCTCAGGCTAGGGAAACACACAATTACAATCTGGTCAATGACTTAGCACAATATCCTACTCATCACATTTGATCTAGATAGCAGAGAACCATGCCTCCCCGCTCTGGTAGCTTTCCATATACTAGTTTATATTCAAAACATTATAGTACATCGATGAAGGTGTATCCACATGCATCATGTCCAAAAATGTATTGCAGAAACTTGGCTTCCCCGAGCTAGTACCATCCGCCATCACCTTGACAGCCTATGATGGTCGACCATCCTCCCTTGAAGGGATCTTTCAAAATGTCCATGTTGAACTCAAGGGAAAAACCATCCTCATCGAAAATGAAGTTATTTATGCCCCGCTCGATTACAATTTCTTTTTTGGACGTAGCTACATGGACTCTATGAAGGAAATAGCCTCTTGTTTGTTTCAAATGATGATGTTCCCCCACAATGGGAAAATCATCACCATCGACAAACTTACACATTATGAGCCTAACCACTCTGCCAACATTGATAAAGTTATGCCTCTTGTACACAATATCTCATATTCTTATTCTCTCATTGACCAATCCATGTTGATATCGGTGGCCACCCACCTTTTCCAACTGGCTCAAAACAATTTTCTGGCAATTTTGGTTATTTACTATTTTTAGCAGTTTTTAACTTCTAAGGCCATTTTGAGGGCCTAAATGAAGGTTTTTTGGGATAGAGATTATAAATAATAGCTAAAGGCTCTAGTTGAGCCCCCTAAATGAATCTCATCGACGATACCTCTCCAACGAGCTATCATGTGCCCCAAACAGAGATTGTATGCCAAAGTTACACTCGCGGGAAGTTGATACACCAAACTACCCAAAACGGTGTCCACAAAACTGTTGGATTTTCATCTTCCGAGGTTAGGGTTTTGGATTTTATTTATGATAAAAAGGCCCTTAGAGAATCATTGTAATAATAATATTCTTTCGAATGAGCATAGCAATCGCATCTCTTCTCAGAGATAAGCTGCCACCATTCTAGAAAGCTTGTTTTTTGTTGCATTTTACAGTTTCAACTTATTTCCTTATTGAATAGAAAACCGGTTTTATTGTATCTCTGTTATTTTGTGTTAAGAACACATTAATAATCTATATTCATTTCATTCTACTCATAAAATCTGGATTAGTGGTATCAGATCAGGCTGTTCTTGATCATTTTTCAGTGCATGTCCCCGACGAGGTCCGAATATAGAAAGTTGGGTCTCGAGCTTGTCTCTCTAGAATACAATCGGTCTCGCACACCCAAGAAACCCTCCATGGTATAAGAAAATAAAAAATATGGAGCAGACGATCCTATCAATTTGTTTCTTGAGCAAGATCTCACACGACAGAGGGACGAAATGATGGAGAAATTTTCCCACATCCTTTAACACCTTCTGATAGCAGCATGCACATCTTCTTCAAAAAACTACTTTGGAAGCACCTCTCCTTTCAAGGTACAGGTTATTTTTCATATTTCTGTATTTGAAGGTCAGATAGATGCAGATGCCCTAGACAAATGGTTAAATCTATTAGAAGTTTATTTCTTTGTTCATAATTTTTCCGACAGGGAAAAGATCACCTTCGCATTCCTTAAATCTCTCCCCCATGTCAAACATTGGTGGGAAACTTATTGGGAGAAAAGTTACATAGAAGAGTATGGAATATATGGGGTTGAGCCCACTTGGGATGTTTTTGTGGATGCGATAAAGGAATAGTATTACCCTTCTGGCAACTTTGAGGACCAATACATGAGATGGACCATGTTGTGGCAAGAGAGGGGCCAAGTAGTTCTGGAGTTCACCAATACCTTCCATACCTTGTGCACCAAGATGGGTATAAAAGACTATGAACAACATTTGGTTCTGAAATACCATGGGGCTCTACATAGATACATCCAATCTGAAATGGACTTTTTGGACATCTCATCACTCGGTGTTGCTTATCGATATGATGTTAAAATCGAGAAGAAAATTAAATACCAAAACAAACAAGAGTTTGGGTCTGCAAATCCGCAACAACCAAAGTATGACAAAGACGACCCTAACAAATAGTCTCTCAAAAACTAGTCCAAGCCACAAGAAAAGAAGGGTCATGGGAAGACAAAGAAGGACACCAGAAAATGGTGTGATTTCCACAAAATCCCCAGGCACGACACTGATGAATGTCACTCAAAATAGTCATTGGTGGCCGAGATCAAATACAAGGAGCCGAAACTTGATTCAGAATCTGATTCTGAAAATATTGGTAAACGATAGATCATCGATGCAGACCCCACTGCTATTGTCGTGACTACAACAATTCAACCAGAAGAACCAACAGATCCTGAAGAGGGGGTGCACCTTTTTCATTCACAGATGTGGGTGAAGGGGACCCTGCTTCATTTTACTATTGACAGAGGAAGACAGAAGAACCTCATCTCAGAAGAGGTTGTAAAATAGTTGGGATTGTCGATAACACCACACCCATAGCCATACAACATCGAGTGGCTTTGTCATGGACGAGATCTTCGTGTCAGACAGTAGTGCCAATTGTCATAGGGCATCCAACCCTTCAAGGATGAGGTATTATGTGATGTTTCCCCACTGGATGTCTGTGATGTTCTCTTGGGCCAACCATATATGTGGATACGCCATGTTTTTTATGAGTCTCGACCCCGCAGTGTCATTTTTCTCCAGGGGGGTCATCTCTACAGAATACCATAGGTAGTTCCAACTACTTTTCCACCTAAACAATGCCACAAGGTAGTATCTCATACTTTAAAATTCAACTTCTTCACAATCTGTTCAAAAGGTGAACAAAAGGATACTACAAACACTACAACCTCGGCCCAAGCACCTTCTATCCAACAAAAGTAGGTTAATAAGATTGAGACAAAGTGTAAAGATTCATTCTACACATATGCATCTCATGTAGCTAGACTGGTTAAAAAGGTCCAACCCTTTCAGCCACATGTTTGTGACAACCTTAAACAAGCTAAGCAATGCAACTTCTCCAACAAAGCAAGAAGCTCATCAAGATGCAGATTGATCAAACACTTTTCTCTCTCCCTCAATAACTCAATGTAATGGATACTATTGCTTCCTAAGGAGGGATGATTTATCTCAGTGGATATCGGTGGCCACCCACCTTTTCCAACTGGCTCAAAACAATTTTTTCGCAATTTTGGCAATTTACTATTTTTAGCAGTTTTTAACTTCCGAGCCATTTTGAGGGCCTAAATGAAGGTGTTTTGGGATAGATATTAAAATTATATATGAAGTCTTTGATTGATCCCATTAAATGAATCTCCTTGACGATACCTTTCCAATTAGCTATCGTGCGCCCCAAACGAAGATCGTATGCCAAAGTTACGCCCCTGGGAAGTTGATACACCAAATTTCCCAAAACGGGGTCCAAAAAAATGTTGGCTTTTCATCTTCTAGGGTTAGGGTTTTTGATTTTATTTATGATAAAAAGGCCCTTAGAGTCTCATTGTAATAATCATCTTCTTACATATGCGATTAGCCATCACATCTCTTCTCAGAGATAAGCTGCCACCATTCTAGTGAGTCTTTCACTCTGTATTTTTATAGTCTCTGTACATTTCTTTCATTAATAGAAATCATGTATTACTATATCTCTGCTTTTATGGTTACATCTCTGATACATTTATGTTATATTATTGGATATCCGTGATATCTCTTTGCATTTATTTATTATATCTCTTCTCTCATTTTTTGCCGAAAATAATCTGAATCATTGACATAGGTATCAGAATTTTCAAGGACCCATCCTTGCTGGGGACATATGATGGAGCACCACCTCTCATATATCCTTCAACACAAATGAGTTTCGTATTTTCTAATGGAACCGGAAACAGAGACACCATTCCTCCCACTAAGGCCTCTCCACACTTCGACATTCCACCAGTTGAAGAACTATTACCTCAAGAATTCCTTGAGAGCCCTACTGCACCA
>CBVK0103518076.1:0-13898 GCA_900067695.1 Picea abies
ATCCTGGCTTGGGAGACAATCTCCCAATCCAGTACTCAAATTCCCTTGTTCTACCTCACACCTGGATTTCAATAATTTTAGGTAGCCGTGATGCTTACCCTTCCCAACATGGTGCTTTCCATACCTGTATGGTATCTTCACCCACCCGCAATGATTCCTTAGCCATCTCTCCCTCCTCAGCCAGAAGGAATTTCGATGCATATTCTAGTATAGGCTCTGGTTGTACCACCCTCATGCCCAACTACTAGCACCATTGCCACTTCTGGGGGTAGACGGAACAAGAAATATCCCATGGCTCCACTTCCTCCTTGAGTTCAACCTCCTTGCGCACTATGAAAAAGAGAGGGACACCCAACTAATAGATGTCCTACTCTTCCCAAGTTATGCAATCTGATCCAAATCCCTCGAGCAACCACATCGATCGCTGCTTCAACAAGCACATCTAGTGCTACTACTGCATCCACCACTGCAAGCAGTAAAGGGTTGTGAACCAAATTTGCTTGTGCCATATGTTCAAAATATGGCTACTACACTCATCATTGCCGAACTCTACCTCAGTTTCTCTAGACACTAGCTACAGTATGCCAAACCTTTCAGCAAGAGCCCTCTCTACTACTAGTTTTTGGTACTCATGTCACCGAAATTCATTATATCTCTTCCTTAGTCCCTGAATGGATGAGATGACCTTGCGCTCTCTGTGAATCACTTGCTCACTTTAATTATCGATGTCCTTTGATTGTTTCATACTGAGGTCTTCATTCAACCCCTGTTCAACCACATCTGACCACCTCACCACTAGTATTGCACTCCCTAGATACCGTCAATATTACCTTCTCTGAACTCGAGTCACTTCCCATCCCTCCATGGTTCACAGATCGACTATCTGAGGACATTCCCCCAAATCCTCCCAATTCTTCGGTAAATTTCCCACGGGAAATATTGCCCCCTACCATAGTTTATCACCCACAATGCCTAGAAATTTGGTTTATGTCAAGCAAGCCATTGCACCCTATATGTGATATCTCCTCTATGTCTTCACTACTTGAGGACAATCACACTTTGACAATCCCCCCTGTCACCTCCTTAGATCCCTTGTATTCTCTCATTTTTCAGTACGACCAAGATATCCTAGAGGAACTCACTACCCTCGATTTCCCATGGAATGTGCTCCATCATCGAGTGCTTTTTATCTCACAGGAAGCCTTTCACCCTCCTAGCCAAGCATCTGTATGTGGAATCGAAACCATGGATTTCAGTCCTTCATGGACTATAGACTGGTTCAAAAACCCTATCCTTGCCCCAAATGATTTTGAAGAAGGCAACATGGCCAATATCTCCCCCACCGTCAAAATCAACATTTCCATCAAACCGGGAATCGTAGAATAAATCACCATTGGCGCCGCATGCTCCCCTGAGGAACTCACAGCTTACAAATCTCTATTTCAGAAATACCGAGATATTTTTTCTTGGTCATATACGGAGATAGCTAGTCTCGATCCATCTATAGTCGAACATCCCATCGACACATGGCTATATGTCACCCCAGTTCATCAAAAGTAACGCCCCCTTCAACCATCCAAAGTTGTGGCTATCAAAGACAAAATTAACAAGTTACACGTTGTTGGGTTCATTTACCCCATTGCGTATACCTTATGGGTTTCCAACCCCTTCCCCATTAACAAAAAACATGGCATTATTCGCATCTGCACCGACTTTCATGATCTCAACCATGCTTGTCCCAAAGAAAACTTTCCAACCCCTTTCATTGACCGAATTATCGATGAATGTGCTGACCACGAGGCTTTGTTCTTCATGGATGGGTTCTTCGACTACAATCAAATCCAAATCCATCAAGCAAATCAATATAAAACCTCTTTTACTACCCCATGGGGTACTAAAAGAATGCAGGTGCTACGTTTCAATGAGCCATGACTTATGTTTTCCATGATTTTTCTTGCATCATCCTCACTTATTTGGATAACCTCACTGCTCGATCCAAAAAGAGAACTCAACATTTAGATGACTTACGCATCGTTTTTCAATGATGTTGCCACTAAAATATTCTCTTGAACCCCATGAAGTGTGTATTTTGCATCACCGTCAGATGCCTTCTTAGGTTCATTGTATCCCAACACAACATCACAGTGGACCCCCTCAAGGTCCAAGCTATCATAGAAATTGCACCACCTAGGAATTTAAGCCAACTGTAGAGCCTATAAGGCAAAGCTAAATTTTTACATCGCTTTGTCCGAGATTATGCCACTCGTGCGCATGCTTTTCTTCGCTTAATGCATAATGATATCCCATTTCGATAGGATGAACATGCTCAAACAACTTTTGATGATTTAAAAATCACCTTGTCCAATGCCCCCTTTGATTAGTCCTCCAGACTATGATCGCAATTACATCCTCTACTTGTCATCCTCAACCATCTCAGTAGTAGGAGTCCTCTTCCAATTAGGGGATGATGGAAGTGAGCATGTCATTCAATACATCAGTAAAAATCTTTCAGGGTCGCCCCTGAAATAAAATCATGATGAGAAACTTGCCTTCGCAATTGTCCTCACAGTCCAAAAACTGTGACACTATATCCTTCTTCGAACTACCAAAGTCATAGAAGATTAAAACCCCATGCGGTACTTTCTTAGTCAATGACAAATTAATTGTAAATTTTTCTAATGGATCATTATTCTTTAGGAATACGACCTAGATTTTTCAACTCCCAAAAGAAATAAATCTCTTATGCTCTCCTAACTCATTATGGATTTTCCTTCAGATGCTAAAGCATCCCCCATCAATATGAATTTCCTGGATGAACACCTCTTCCTCATCCCCTCTGATGACCCCTAGTATGGAGACCTTCTCGCCTACCTTTAGACACATAAGTTCACCTACCTTCAGACATAGAAGTTTGGGTCTCATCTCTCTTGAGACGATTGTAGACATATTTTCCATCAAGCCCCTTGATACCTCCTCATTGAAGACGTCTTATACCAACATGGGGTTGACACCATTCTTCATCGATGTCTGACCATTGACGATGCTGGCAGAGTCTTGAATGATTACCATAGTGGTGATTGCAGTGACCACCTCTCGGGTATGTCCACCGCCCAAAAAATCATTTGAGCAGGGTACTTCTATCCCATGTTGTTTCATGACTAAATCCATGTTGTCAAGCGATGTGACAAATACCATCTCTATGAAAACAAAGCATGAGTGTCACCCACTTTTCTACAATCGGTCATCACCATCGAACCCTTCTACAAATGGGGCATAGACTTCATGAATTGAAATCGTCAATCCAATAATGGACACAAGTACATTGTCGTGCCAGTTGATCACTTTGCCAAATGGGCCAAAGCCATGCCCACTTTCAACAATACCACTAACACAACAACGTGTTTCGTCTCCAACCATGTCATTACCCGATTTGGAGTTCCACTACAATTAGTGTCTGATCATAGTAAACACTTTGAGAATGAGATCTTCGCCAAACTCTCCTCAAAATTAGGATTCTCCCATGAGTTTTCCTCCCCATACTACCCTCATTCCAATAGATAGGTCGAGGCTGTCAACAAATTCCTCAAAACCATGCTACAACGTACCATCAACAAACATAAGACCAACTAGAATCATATGTTGTTTTTAGCATTATGGGCTTATCGCACGACAGTCAAAACTGCCACCATTTTTACACCATTCCACCTCGTCCATGGGATCAAATCCACCCTCCCTATCGAGTGTGAAATTCCCACATTATGCACTGCCATCTAGCTATTACCCGAGACTGCTCCAATGGAGCAGGTCTTGCTGACCTTAGAGTCATTGTATGAAGATCATTGATATTCATTACAAAACAAAACAATGAGGTAGCTAAAAAATGGTCCAAATCCACCTTCGAATACCATGTCAACCTTCGTTCATTCAACGAAGGAGATCTCATCCTAGCCTACGATATCACCCACGATACTCTCGGCCATGGGAAATTGGAGTAATTATGACATGGACCCTACATTGTCCAATACTGCCTTAGTAAAGGTGCATACATCCTGGCCTCTCCAGAAGGATATCCTCTTAAAGAAACCATCAACAGGTTGTACTTAAAGAATTTTTTCACCTAAGCATACCCATTCTACCTTAGGATCTTTTCTTTGTACACATTTGTACAGTTTTTAGTCTTCTTCTTTGCCACCACTCCTCATGTATGATCTATCATCCATGTTATTGACAGATGCATCCTTCATCCACCTACCACATCGGTTACGCTAATGGTGCTAGCCGTTGGACGCAGAATCTCACTTCGGCCGGTTGGTCCCTCTATACCCCCTCACATATACTACTCCACTCCATCGACATATTTTTGGACTGAGACACCAACAACCAAGTAGAATACTCCTCTGTCATTGGTCTCCTCACCGAGGCCAGTCACCATCACATTGATCACCTTAGCATTTTCTTAGATTCCCATCTTGTTGTCTTGCAACTCAACAATGTATATCATGTTCACGATCCTTTCCTCTTTCGCAAATACCTACAAGTTAGACTCTTATCTCACAACTTTGATTCAATCACATTTACACATATTCCAAGAAAATTTAATAAAATAACATACAATATGGCTAACCTAGTTTTAGATTGGCATTTATTGCATCAAAACATCATAACATATGCATAATCATCATACATCATAAATAATCAAAAACATAAAAAAATCAAGACATAAATGAGCCAAAGATATGTGTCCATATATATATATATATATATATATATATCCTCAATAAGATCATAAATGTTTACAAATATACAAAATACATCACCCATAGGCCAGTGAGTCCCCTTTCCCCTATAGGTACAAAATGGGTATCAACTACCCTGTCCAAAATGGGTTTGCAAGCTTATACATATACAAAACCCGACACTCATGATTCCCCCATAGATCCTCCCACAAGTCCTCTGTCAACTGGAGGCACCCCACCAACTGGGGTTCCCATAGGTCTAGGGGGCATACGACCAATCATCTTTTCCCCCACTACAGTTGCTCTGCGGATCAAGGTCTGCCATTCTGTCGGCACAACCACACACTACTCCAGGACCCTCTCATCCTCGATGTGGGCCCACATACCCTCTGACACACCCTATAGAACCTCCTTGAACTTTTGACGAAGGTCCTCCATCCCCCCTATGATCTCTACCTGTGGTTCATGCACTGGTCCAACACCAACATCATCTAGTATCTACCTCTAGCCTGCCCTTGGCTCATTTGTTGGTCCAGCACCAAAATCATCTCACTTGTGCCTCTGTCCTACCCATGATGGTCACGCTAGTCCCTGACAAGCCAACTCCTCGACCATCTCTTCCTCATGGCCTCGGGGCCTCACATATGCAACAAAACACCAAAATTAGAGTCAACATCCATATATACATAATCATATGTTACGCTATCAAAATATAAATAGACAAACATACCTCTTTGATCCCAAACCTCCTAGGAGGCAACATCATGTCAGGGTCTTGTCGGTAGTCCATACCACCATATGGGTACCATAGTATCACCTGTGGCATATGAGACCACACACATGCCAAAATGGTCGTGAAGTAATGGCCACCCTCTCCTCCCCTATGTCACGCCAACACATGGGCCCACCATATCAGACGCAACTCTTGTGGCCCTGATGACACCAGCAAAATCCTATGGTGCAAAAGGGGCACCCTCTCCAAAAACCAAGACACTAGGATTGACCCAAATGAAAAGTCACTAGATTCAGTGTTCCGACACCGGTGAATCTACCCCATCATCTCGGCTTGCCACATCAATCCCCAGGAAAAATGGTCCCCATCCAGGACCCTCTCCACGATCCTCAACTGACCTCCTGTGATCCGCTGAGTCACCAAGGATCCGTATATCCTCACTACCATGGCGGTGATGAACTGAGTCAAGAGATCATTAATTTCCTAAATATGAATGACTAAAATTGACATCAGGTTCGGTCCCGAGCAGTGGAAGCACACCAAGTCGACCAATCTCTCATCGCCCGACAACTGGGGGTCAACATGAAGGGCCATTCCCCGGAATGGGAGCCCTGTCAGAAAATTTACATCCTCCATAGATGAGCATGTCAGTTGTTGTCCCCTAATTACGAAACACTGCAGATCAGTGCTCCACATAGCTATAAGATACTGTAACAGGAACTCCTTCGATTGTATCAAGGGAAAATCAAAGAACTTGAGCAACTTGCGGGATGCCAAGTGTTTCTAAATGCCTGGCTTCTCTCTCATCACCTCTCAGAGATGATCCCAATCTCTCTCTCTCTCTCCAATGAATGACATAGTGCTCTTCAGTCCTAAGATGATCACCTGCATCCACACAAAAACACTTGGTTATCCCTCATCATCCATAAAAAACATAAAAAATTTCAAAATTTCAAACACCCTTAGCATTGCCTCCTATTACACATTATTTTGGTCATTTTAATGATCCATTGAAAACATGTGTGCATGTCCCCAAAAGAGTCTATCTTCATGAGGAAAGTGAATGACTTTCTCTTCTCAAAAACCTTATTAAGGAAGGTCATCGCAGGCTACATCATAAGTAGGGTGCGACGATGCCTAGTTGTTGCACTCTGTCCTAAAAATGGTTTGTGATGTCTCCGTAGGCTTCTCTACAACTAGGGTATGATGATGTCAAAAGGATAAGAAAAAGTTGAGCTTCACGAAAGTTCTATAAGGGGATCTTGTAGAAGATGAGGTGGCATCCGTATGGTTGGGATCCTACTTGCTTCTCTGATTTGGTGGGATCATCCTAATCTCTTTAACCATCTCTCTTTCCCATATATAATGAGGGATTTCTCATGGAAAAGGTTAAGCAAAGTTAAGTAGGAAGTAAGATTATTGAGGGTTAAATTAGCTAAGATTGTATGGATAATTCTGCATTGGATCATTCTTGAGAGCCTCATTTCAGTTCATCAAGTCATTATGGATCTTCCTCATTCAAGATTGGAGCAAGTGTGTGTGTTGGAGAAAAGGGTCATCGGAAGGGGACCTTGCAACACCAAGGCTTTGGTTGTAATCTCCACTTTCACTTTAATATAATACAATGATATGTTTCTTTCCCATAAAACTCATCTTGTTTTATTGTATGATTCCTTGATCACATACATAGGTTCTCGTTGACTATATTATTTCTTTCACTTTGGTTGGCTTGTGTTACATTGGAGATCAAATATCACAGGAACACTGGAGTGGAGATAGGACGAAAATGACAAGAGGAAGCAATATTTAAACAATATGTTGCCCATATCTTGCTAGATAGTAAAGTCAATGATTAGAGCTTAGGGAAAGCATCATATTTTGTTTTGTTTTTTTCTAGATCTAGGTGGATCTAAGGAGAGTTGTTTATGTTTGCATTTACTGATAAGTCCCATAAACAAATTGGCGAAGATACTGGGATACAAATTGTAATGCTATGATACCATTTTGTAATGCTTTGATACCATTCTGTAATGCTTCCCCAACTGTCATCCATCCCAATGGCCGGGCAGACGCTACTGTGCGGAATAACAATCTCATACTTATTTAATAACATGCATAAAAAAAACAAATGAAACACATTCAAACTCACAGTAGGCACAAGAATTACTGCTAACATAAATATTCCTTGGCATTAACAATAATTCATCTGCACAACAGAATACATGATAATATATAAGCATCACAGGCATGCAACACATAACATTTAACATAAGCTGATACTTATCTTTGAAACTATGGTAATTCCACCAACCACATGCAGGCCTTCCACGAACTTCCCAGCCTTAGATCACGCTGCTCATCAAGCTCAGCAGTGGGTCACCCCCGAGCTGGGACTAAGCTCCACCCCAAGGCAAGGAATCCTATGCTAGGTTGAGGTTACAGGGAAAACTGTATAGAATTACTGGAAGGATTCTTCCCAGGATGCCTTCTTATTCCCACTACTCACAGACTCTCATTCCCCACATGCCTGTTCCACCTGGGAGTATACACCTTCACAAGCACAGTCCATCGGTGCTACACCTCCCTCTTTGGGTCTCGGCAACAAGATGGATCAGGAAGTCTCAGAGCCCAAAGCTGGTGCTGGACACTCTCTCGAAGAAACCACTTCCCAACAAACTCTCTCACCTGGAGAGAGTTGCTCACAGGCCTGACAACCAACCTCTTCCAACAAAAACCACCTCCCTCACCTGGAGAGAGGTTAGACATAGGCTCAGCATGGACTTACACTAGCCAGTAAGCCACACACAGTCTAGCACTACATGGCCACAACAACCAACTGGGAAAATAGACACAGGCTTCCCAAACAGGCTCCACAATCATATGATAGACTCATGGTTTTTGTTTTGGGATTGAACCAAGTGTACAAAGATCCCATGCACAGGCTCAAACTGTTCAGACAGAGGATGTACTGGCTATCTTAGAAATCAACACAGGTTTTTTGGCTTTCAAGGATGCACTAGGGTATTCTTGTAGAGGTCAGGCGATTCACATTCAAACAGTCGGGTAGAATGGATGAGGAACCTATGCAACAGTCAATGGGAATGGAAGCATAACCCCCAACATGACTCATTTCCACAGTTTTAACTGCATGTGCTTGGGTTGACACTTGTTACCCATGAAACTGCATGCGTTCCTCCCTACTGGGAAGTCACTTGTCCTTCCAAAAGAACTTAGGATAAAACATATATTTCTCATGGTCTTTTTGGAATAATATTAAAATATTATTCCCAAGGACTTAAGCCTCTAGGCTCAACACTTAGCCCCTCTTCCCACCTTCTAGCCCCTAATCCATTACCCACTCTGTGGAAGCTTAGTTCCCCATCACTCATTCATCGTGGTCGGTTTGCACGTAGTGGTGTTTATAATTTTATTAATGTTCTGTATAGATACATGTACAAAATCAGGCTCTTGGCCTTCAACACTTAGGCTCTCTAGCCTAATAATCACATAATCCCACCAACTTATATTAACTTGGCTCACCAGCCTATAAAAACATAATTACAATTTATTTCATAAACATGATTTACAATAGGGCTCGACCTTGGGGACATTACACAAACTCCTTTTGATTTTTGTTTCCCATTTTCCTTTAGCCTTCCTTCCTCTAATAATTTTCATTCTTTGAGTCTATGGGTGATCCATCTAGACTCCATGGGTTTAGAAGTTACTTTAGATTTTTTTCCTTTCTTCCAATTTTTTCAAATTTACAGAAATTGTTGCACTGTACGTTACTGATAGTCTGCGACAAACGTGAGACATCACCCTATGCTTAACCAATCCAGTGCGGTTACATCACACTCTGCTTCACTAGTGGCATGCGACAACCCTTGTTCGCCACACTATGTCCCATGCCTAGCCTGCAACGACTCCTGTAGGTTTTGATGGAGTGAGTCATTCTGTCTTGTACCACCCATATTTGTCTTAGAATCCTGGGGTGAACTTCCTATGCCCATGTTTGATTGATTCCTATGTTTAAAGTTTGCTTGTGATTGGTTTTCAGTGATTTAAAGTCTTTCTTTGCATTTGGCAAGTTATTTACTTTTGCTCATTGTCACAAGGATATAATCTTGGATCTTCATCCCGTTTCTTGTTTGACAAAACATATTTGGTTTGTCTTGATTTTTGGATTCATTTTGTTTGTCAGATTGGTTCTTGATTAAGAAACATTTTTTCTTGCTTATGTCAAGAGTTTTTCTTGTCTTTTTCATTTTTGTCTACATTGCAAATTTGATTTGGGAATTGTGTCGAGAATGTCTTGATTTTCTTGGATTATGTTTTCCTTCCATTATCACATCTTTGATTTTGTCTTGAAAAGGAAGAATTGAATTCGTTTGTTCTTAGTAATCTCTTATAAGAAAATTTTTACATTCGAAATATTTATAAAGAGAAGAAATTGGAAAAATTGTAGTTCATGATTGTTTGGAATTGTGTTAATTTGGAATTAAGAAATTGCAATTGGTAGCTTGTTGTACTTCAAAAGAAATACCTTCTCCCTACTATAACTAGAGTTCATTGAATTAATAATTGCACATGCATATCTTTTTGCATGTTATTAGGTCCAGGTCACAACATCAACAGTTTCATTTGTGTCTCCTTTTTTAGTAAGCAATAGCCTCTAAAACACAACATAAATTTAAAATTTATTAGTAATTTTTATTTTATAGGGCTCTTTTTAACCAACATTATCTAGGATAACACTTTGGAATAGGTTGTAAGGCACACTCTCCAAAGCATCAAAACACACAATAGTATCTTGTGGTACAGAGAGTTCAAATCCAATTGCTACATTTTGTCCTGGGAAGCCCTTCTCACACAAGGATCAAACCTGAGGTCGCATTAAGACTGGAAGAGTTACTTACCCTGCTTTGTTGGTCTTGGTGAAGAGATTGCACATATTATGGGGGTCACTTGAAGGTATACCCATAGTTATGAGTGGAATCCTTTCGAGTTCATTTCGGGCTAGATACCCTACCTTTGCACATGGATCAGACTGTTGATTGTCTCCCCAGGCATTACTATTGTAGTTGGTAACTTTAGCTAAGACCGGAAGAGCGTCGTGTAGGGAAAGAGCTGTCTCTTATACTACTTCAAAAGAAATACCTTCTCCCTACTATAACTAGAGTTCATTGAATTAATAATTGCACATGCATATCTTTTTGCATGTTATTAGGTCCAGGTCACAACATCAACAGTTTCATTTGTGTCTCCTTTTTTAGTAAGCAATAGCCTCTAAAACACAACATAAATTTAAAATTTATTAGTAATTTTTATTTTATAGGGCTCTTTTTAACCAACATTATCTAGGATAACACTTTGGAATAGGTTGTAAGGCACACTCTCCAAAGCATCAAAACACACAATAGTATCTTGTGGTACAGAGAGTTCAAATCCAATTGCTACATTTTGTCCTGGGAAGCCCTTCTCACACAAGGATCAAACCTGAGGTCGCATTAAGACTGGAAGAGTTACTTACCCTGCTTTGTTGGTCTTGGTGAAGAGATTGCACATATTATGGGGGTCACTTGAAGGTATACCCATAGTTATGAGTGGAATCCTTTCGAGTTCATTTCGGGCTAGATACCCTACCTTTGCACATGGATCAGACTGTTGATTGTCTCCCCAGGCATTACTATTGTAGTTGGTAACTTTAGTATCCTATCTCTTTAGGGTCTTTACATGAGGTGACTGTGAAGGGGCAAGTCTTCACAATACCTGGAATTGACATTGTCCAAACTCACTCGGGCTCCTTGGAGGGTATACCCATGATTATGTGTGGGAGCTTGCACCAAGGTGTAAGTCCATTAAGAAGGTCATCAATGTATCTTTTCCACCCGCTTATCCCAACTCCTTCTTGTCTTGATTTCACGACATTGGATTTCATCACCAACTAGGGACTTCGAATTAAGAAGGTTTGTTTGCTTGGTTTGATTCCTATATTTTATTAGTGAGTGTTGTTTGTTTTCTCTAGTCATCCATAGATTTTATTCGTTCTCTAATCGGCTCAAGCAACATTGACCTTCGTTGTTCACATAGGATGGAAGGCATACCCCTAGAATATCTAAAAGGTTACCAGCCCTTGCCTCCTAACTCACTAGAAGGCTCTCCAGAGGGAGTAGTCAACAACGAGGTAGCTTATGAAGTTGGAAGCACACACTCTTTAGAAGGATTTCGAATTGTTTTGGATTCTTTAGAGGCGTTCAGATATGCCCCTCTTAGACTAGACACATGTATACTTCACATGAACTCATCTGGATTAAATTTTGTTGTTGATAATAATGAAGTACCTATCGGACCTAACACATGATCTAGAGTAGAGGATCCAATTTTTCATAGTGAATCATTTAGGACCCCAGCTCACACTACTGGAACTTCCATTCCTAGTTCCATCCCTTTGACAATATGTGACCTTTACTATAACCTAGGAGTGAGTCCTGATCAACCTATGGCATCAGAAGTGCCTAGGATGTATGTTACCTATACAGTACCCTTAAACCATTTTACTGGTACTACTAGTAGTGTCACTGCCATTTTAGACCAATTGGTGATTGGTTCTCACTCGATTCCTACTCTTCAGATGACTCATTCTACTATGGTTCTGCAAGCTACCACGATTCCTACCGGAAATTTGGTTATCTCCCAAGCTCCAATTGGGACACCACTCCCACCTAGACCAAATCCATCTCTTCCCCCCGGCTATAGAGCTTTGAATACTTCTGTTGCTATCCCTACCCAGTTTCCATCTGGAGGTTTTGGAATTTTCGTTCCTCCTGGGTATAACACTGCTATTGGTTTTGTTCCTAAACCTTCCCATGTTATCTATGAAGGGTCTTATGTTCCTCCTCCACCTTTGTTTGGAGGATCTGGCTCTCGTGGCTCTAATCCACTTGGAGGCACCAGTCTTTCTATCACTTATGGTTTCCAGATTCCTATTGGAGGTCAACCTCAAGCTGGGGGACAACCTAAATTTGGGGGGAACCTCATATTGGGGCACAAAATCAGCCTGGGGGGAAACGTCAATTTTGGGGACAACCTTAGATTGGAGCACAACCTCAACTTGGGGGGAAACCTCAGGTTGGAGTCCATAACCCACTATATGGACAGAACGCACCTGTGGTACCATCTCTACCTTAGAATATTCCTTTCCAAGGAATTCCACAACCGTATGGGGGGAAACATCCTCAAGTTAACTCTTTTGTACCCCCTAACCTCGGTCAACCATATCAGGTTCTTTGAATCCCACTTGGGGTTCGAGCATTCAACCTAGTGTTCCTTTTCAAGGGAACCCTCTTAATCAATCCAACTCTATGGGATACGTGCCTCAAAATCCTCTACAACTGAATCTGTCAGGACTGTCTCCTTATGTGCAAACTTCTTATGGTCCTACTAGTATACCTACGGGGCTTCCCCCTCAAAATTACCAGTTTCCACAAGTGAACAGACAATTTCCTTTCCTGGCCACTTTGGATTTACTTGATCTATCTAAGATTTTGAATGATCCTATCTTACATTCTCCTTGCTGGCCCATCATACCGGCCAAGTTACCATCCACCATTCCTAAATTTGAGGGTAGAGTAGGAGAAGATCCTAATAATCATGTTATGAATTTTCATCTGTGGTGTTCATCTAACTCCTTGATGGATGACTCCATCAGATTATGACTTTTCCAACGAAATCTCATGGGTTCGGCAAAAAAATGGTACATCGAGTTACCAAAAGGTTTATTCAATGAATTTAACACCCTAGCCATGGCCTTTTTGAGACATTACCAATTGCCAATTCGATATGAGACAATAACCAAAATTTTGAGTTCTTTCAAGCAATCCTCGTCCACTCATATTTCTGATCACATCCATGAGTGGAGGAGGAGAAAACGTCTAATCAAAGTTCCCCTTCCTGATCAACTATTGGCCACATGGTTTACCAAATCACTCATTGGACCTATCTCTCATGATGTATCCATGGGTGGTGTTGTAACTGAAGAGTAGGTGATTAGTCGTGCTCAATATCTCGATCGTGTTTATTCGCAAATGGGAACACTTTACGATTTGATCCCTGATGATCCTCCTCCTTCCACAAACCCTACCCCAAAACCTCCCACAACTTATCATGTTGTTGATGGTGTGATTGGCACCTTCCACACTGAGACCTAGACACAATCTAGTCACAACAATCCAAAACATAATAATTCTAATGCACAAAATACTCCTACTCCTACTCCTTCCACCGGTAAGACTGTCAAAGTTAGTTATGTTCAATCTACACCTACCAGAAAGAATAAAAATAAAAATAAAGGGAAGGGTAAGAACAAGGAGGACAAGAATAATAATCCACAATCTGATAAAGCCAAAATGCAAACCACTGATGAGAAA